>KE157061.1:135435-174822 GCA_000411055.1 Leavenworthia alabamica
TATTGTTAACAGCTTAGTTTATTTCCTTTTTATGTTGGTATTCAGTAAAATACTTGAAAAAAGCTTATGCTATAAATAATAATGATTGCATTTTAATTTGGTTAAGGCAAAATAGAAATAAATAAATGGTGTTGATTATGTAAAATATTGGTTCATCTAACCATATCTACAAGTAATGGTGGGTCAAGTACAAAAACAGTGGCTCACTAATCCTACAAATCTTTTTGAATATTACCTGTGATGATTGAAGAGGACTAACATAATAAAAGTCGTAGTGAAGAAAACTATAAAAGAGACTTTGATGAGTTTAAGGCTAAAAGATATTTCTTTAAGTATATAAAGATGAATATAAAGCTAACATTTAGCATTGTGTGTGTTTATAATTATAATAGAAAATCAAAACTAAATATGTATTAATATGCAACTATACAAATAAATGATTCATGATTGTTAATAATATATGTTGTGAGTAAACTTTTGTATATGGTTTTAGGCATCTAAATTATCTATTTACAAACAAAATCGAATCATCTTTGTATATATATGAATTAAATATGCTAATTTACAACTATTGGGATGTATAGAAATTGAATAAAACGTACGTTTTTTTAGTAAATGAGAACGAATTGATAGCATGTTTACAAATTAAAATGAACTAGAAGAACTATAATATAAGAAAACACATAATATATATAGATATATAAATTGAGCTCTCTCTCCGTAGTCTTTAGAAGTAAATTAAACAATACATTTTTATCAATACTCAAGAAAAAATGAAGTTAATTATGTCTATATCACATATATATGCTACAAACATCTGGTCCTAGTTAACGTCGATTGTTTATTTCGTGATAATTCAAGAAACCGAAGCTAAATGTAATGAAGGAAAAAAACATTTGAAAGCCAGCAATATCGGTTTACCTAAACCGGCCAAAAACTCTTCATAAACCCTATCAACCGGCCCCGGCCAAAAGAAAAGAAAAAAACAATGCCCCGGGAAAAAAAGTAGTTCATTTCTTATCCTCTTCGTTGGTTTGAGTGTTAATAGTATCGGATCTGATCTGTGAAGGAAGAATATCTTGAAGCAATCCATGATCTCTAATGGAAGATGTTGTTGAAGTAGAAGCTTGAGACATCTCATAACCAAATCCAGGGAATGATGATGACCCTGGATTTACGAAAGTGCCATCAGAGGAGCTTCTATAGATCATACTCATAGAGTTATTGTTGTTGTACATGTTGTAGGTTTGATGATGTTGAGTCAGCATGTAGCGTGGCTGAGGGATAGAGAATGATGATGATGACGCAGTTGTTGCACCGTGGTCGAGGATTGGTGACGTAAGCATTCCGATATGTCCACGTGGCGTCATGGGAAAAGGGTGAGTGTGTTGACCTTCGTAAGTTGTCATGACGATTGAAGGATCATCGGAGGATCTCTCCACTCTCTTCTTCACTCCACAACCTACTGTGGTGCAACGATAGTAGCTTCTGCATATTCAAAAAACATTATATTATATATTATATAGTATAGTGCATTTACATAACGATTTAATATGTATTAACAAATATAAATAAATAAACATTTGACTATTTTATCTTTATAACTCTCTTGTCTAAGTTTTCAAATTTGGAAGATATGAAGAAGAACATAAGACTAAGATCTGAGATAAAGTTTGAAACATAAATCTTCCGACACAAGTAACATAAATCAAGGGAAGACAAAAAACACAAAACACAGAAACCTCACGGAATGGAACAAAAATATTCTCGAAAACCAAAAATTTTGGACCCTACACACACGCGTATTAGGTATAAACAGTGAAAATATATATGAAAAATGAATAGGGTCATGTTATATGTATATAGACTCTGCATAATATAGATCACACTGAATCTAGGGTTACACTACACATACATATATACACCTACATATATAAATATCATGACTACATGATGGTATGTTACATATATGAAGAACATGTATAAAATGTAGACATGATCCTTATGAATCGGATCTATTGAAGTATATTTAGAGATGCATATAAAGTATATGTTTACACACAGAGATGATCTATATGGATCTTGATAGGGCTGCAATATATATATATATATACAGAGTTATATAGATTACCTGGGATAAGGACTGTTCTTGACAGCTTTCTGGCCATATTTTCTCCATCTATAACCATCGTCAAGATTATCAATATCACTCTTCGTTAGAAAAGCAAACCTAGCTTCTCTAGCTTTCTTCTGGTTCTTCTTCTTTGCCTTCAACCTTCAAAAACAAGAATACTCAGAAGATTTAATAAAATCCAACCAAAAATATATATTAAAATGGTGTGTTAATTAATTAGTTAAATAATGACTTACTGTGGCTTAGTACCCTTTTGTTCTTGTTGAGTTTCATCTTCTTGATTTTTTTCAAGAACGTCCTTGCCACTGTTATCATTTGCAGCATCGTTTGAGGAAGATGAAAATGAAGTTGAGTTTGGAGTGTTAACAACTTCAGATGACTCAGCTTGAGGCAAGGGCAAATCCGTAAAAAAAGGGTTGTTGTTGTTGTTGGGAAGAGGAAAGGCATCGAATGAAAAGGTAGAGGAATTAGAAGAAGAAGCAAACTGATTATGATCTTGTCGGAGCAAGTCTAGGAAAGAACTTGGATTATTAGATGAGTTGTCTTCGAAATAAGAATAAGGAAAAGGTAAAGATGAAGTATCAAAGAAGCTTGATAAGTTCATGTTGCTTCCAGCTAGCTCCAACTGATGATGATCTGATGACGTAACTAGATTCGCCATGTTTGATGATGATGATGCTTGAGAGATTTGTTGTTCTTGTTCTTGATCTTTTTGATGGTCGATCTTGGTCTCTTTGTTCTTGCTACTTTGTTGTTCTTGATGATGATGATGATCTTCTTCTTTCTTCTCCATGAAATAGAAAAAAATGGAATCTATAAGATGATACTTTTATAGATATATTATAATTATTGTCATCTTCTGAGATTTCTTGAAGAGAGAATAAAAAGACAACTTTTCTTAAGCTTTCTGAGTGATTATATGATTTTTTTTTTAATTTTGTAATGGTTTGTGATTTGAGATAAAAGAGAGAGAGGTGTGAATATAACTTTTGTGAAGTTTTGGGTTCTTCTGGAAAACAGCTTGGATTTAGGAGGTTTCCCATTTGTTTTTTATTTATTTATTTATTTTCTATCATTTACGCGGGCGAATAATATTTAAAAAATAAAAGAATTAAAATATAATAAAAAGGAGAAAAAACACTGGTCACCGGTACACGCCGGTCATGCATGGCGTACGGTTGTGAATTGGATCAAGACGGTGCCGTCCTTTGCCGGGCATTTAATTTTTGTCCCTTCATTTTTTTTTCTTTATTACCACATTGTGTCGTGTCTCAAAACGGCATACTTATAATTTTGGTCTCTAATTTTACCTAAAGATTGGTGTTACATAAGTTACTCATGTGTTATAGTTTGTTGAGTTTTCATATAATCCAAAGTTTTTTTTTTAATTTATAAAGCATTGAGTAGAGACGTCAAATTTAGTTTTTAATAAATAATTTATCCAAAAAATTTACATGACCATGTTATTTTCTCACTTCTGATCATATATATATGAAAAATTTGTTAGATTTTGATAAAAATAGATTGAAGAGATTTTGCTCTAATATTTATAAACTATGGATTGAATGCTTATTATACCAAATATATATATANATAAAGAAGTTTTAGGAGGTGAAATTATTTTTTTAATTAATTAAATAATTAGTTGTAGATTGTTCAAAAAAAATGAATATGTGATTTTTTTATAGATTAAATTATTTAAAATATTAAATTGTGTAATTTATAATAAAAATTAAAAAAATAATAAAAATAACACCTAATATTTTGTTAATAAAATTAGTTATGATTTAGTAAATATAGATATAACCATTCATTTTAAAACCAGACTGGACGATGTAAAAAAGGGTTAAAACGGTAAACGCGTGAATCAGACAAGTAATAAACTTAAAGGTGTGGGTCTGCTGATGTGATTATTACCCATAGATTTATTTATATATTGTAAGCTCCTCGCGGTTTATATTTTTATTTTTAACTTTTAACGTCAACTTGTCTTTTCGATTATAATTGTTTTTTACGGGAAAAGAAAATATTGTGATCCTAATTCTATTTTGACTTGAACGTCTTGTCCTCGATTCTTTTCATATTAACACTTGCTATAGTTTTTATATCATATATTTTTGGAAAAAAGTAGTAATCATTATTTTAACAATCAACTATAGTTAAATTAATCAATACTATAAACTATGACATATTTACTAGTAATATACACGCAGTTTACATTTCTTTTTTTTATTTTAGCGCATTTACCAATGTCATAATAATATTCATGAATGTATTGAGTACATTATATATTAAATTTAATATTCCCACGATAAATATAATAAGCTAACGGTAATTCCAATATAGTTATAATTATAACCTAAAAAAAACTTGTATAAAAAACAGTGTGAGCACATACTTTCACGTAGAAGGAGAATATAAGATGAGAAAAAATGCTTTGAGGTAAAGATAAAAACAACAGAAAGAGACAAAATTAATTGAATAATTAGGAGTAAAATAAAATAATTAGTTGAATAAATTGAGAAACAGTAAAAGTAGGAAAGTAAAAATATATTTAAAAATGAGTAATAACGCGTAAGAAAGAAGCTTCGAAAATAAGATGACACAAAGCATACGTCATCAGAGAGTTTGCTTCTTCTCCGACAAGTCTCACCGGTCTTAAAATCCCGTTTACTATTTTTAGCTCCACGTCTCCTGTCTCCACCATTATTTCTTTTGTTTTGCTATTAATTATTATGTAGAAAATAAGAAACTCGTTATTTAATTAAAATTAAAAAAAAAACAGATAAACTTGACATATAGTTCAATGGAAAAGTTGTATATTGGCTAAAAGAATTCTAATAATTATAGTTGACTATGTAAAACATATTTAGTGATATTTATTAAATTTTTAATTTCTTATTGGATGTTAGCAGATTTATAAAAAAATTATTTTATGTTAGATATTAGTAGATTTAGAAGTACCCTAAAGTTAAAAATACAAAAGGAGAGTCAAGCAACATAAAACGACACAACAAAAAAACAATAAAATGCAAAAAAAAACATATATTAATTATATCTTGATTTTTGTTATTTAGATATACTCATATTCAAAAGTAGAAAAAGCTATTTAACATCCAGATTTGGTGCTTTTCGTAAATTCTAAAGCCTTTCTCGATCTCAAATTTTGATCGATTAAAAAGTAGAAATTGATATTCACTTTGTGGAGAGGTGTGTTTACACGCGTTTCTCATAACCTTTTGTGTTTGAGGAGAAGGGAGTGTCATGGTCAATGGTCATGGACCCATACGACCCTGGCCCGACCCAAAGTGCAACACTGTGAAAATCGTACTTGAAACAGCTATATATATGACACGCGCTTGATCCAACGGCTACAAAGGTTGTCATTGGCACGTGTGTTTTTTTTAACGCGTTATTAGCTGTTTTATATTCACTACACTCATGTCGGTTGCTTCATACTCAAGCCATTATTCTCCTTTTAACACGTTACTTTGTTTTTATTTGTTATAATTCATAGATTAGTGAATGATATTGGATCATTAGTATATGATTGTATGAATGATCAATTAATAAAATTCAGTGAAACATTACTATGATATATGTATTATACGATCAAACCAATTCAAAATGTACATTTCATGCATACGTACCAAACGCACGTGTGAGGTTTTGTGTGTAACGAGTGCACTGTTTCTATATACGACCACGATATGGTTCCTGTAATACTCCGACCGCCACTATTCGTGAGCACATCAATGTTCCTTTTAGGTCCGTGGAAGATCCTATGTCCTCTCTATATCCATTAGACTTCTACATCTTCTCTATACCCATTGGGTCTCACTTTCGTTCGACGGTCATTACATTATTTTTTTAAAGTTCAATAACTTGTTTATTGTCCCTACAAATCACCACATGATATTTTCCTGTGTATTGACTTCACTTACACAGTACCGACAATCACTTTCCGGTAGGTCATCCATCCTATTACTATTCCAGCCCAACCACGCTTAACTGCAAAGTTCTGAAAGAGTGGTTGACCGAAAAGATAAGTGCACTTTGGTGAGATAAGTAGTCAAATCAAGTATCTTAAACTTTTTTTCATGCACCACTATATATCAGAATCTGGGATGTTACATTTCCGCTTCTCAACTCCAATGTTAATATAATGATCATTACTCGTCTCAATTAGTTTGGTCGTCTCTCGCTAATATGGCATGCTTCATAACTGTGATACTTCTCAGCCAACTACAGTCTTTCACCATAGGTTATGGCGTGGACGTAACGTTTTAGAACCATTCAAATGTTTTGGTAACTCAAATTACGAAGAAAGATTTCGCTATTGGTTTCACACTCGTAGCTAGACTCTTTTAAACGTTAATTAACTATGTTTTATCTTAATAATTTAAACTCTTTACTATTGCATAAATATAATTTTATATTCATACAAAAAAAAAGTGGGTTGACATGGTCCACTCGTAAAAAGCTTAGCAGCCGCAAACTAAGGACGTACGTCCACACACTCCTTTTCTTACGTTTTACTTTAAACTTAAAAAATACCAAAACAACTTCAAACTTTACCTAGTAGTGGGCCCTTCTTTAATATATATATATATATGTTATGGAGTATAGTATAATTGATTATTTCAGGTGGTAAAAAAGCTATAAGCATGACGTCATTTTTGTTAATTATTCCTTGAATTTAATTTGTATCAAAAAATTTTATATCAATTAAAAATTTATACAACTTAATGCTATATTCACATGAAAAATTAGACGAATTGATATTGGTTTGGATAATTTCTTGTTATATAAAATTCCTCACTTATAATAACATACTTATCTTACATTCACACACTCATATGTGACTGCGATTAGTTGAACTTATAAAAGGGTTTGATACTAACTTCAGTATGTTATTTAAAAGAAAAACATACTATTTTAGTGCCTATACTGACTTTAATCTCATTTTTCAAAACTATATTATATATATGCTATAGATATATATATATAGCATGTATGCCTTATACATGTGTGTGCACATGGGACATGTATGGTATTGTTTTTTAGTTTGAATTGAGTTATTTTATATTACTTGGGATAAAATTATTGTTTTTAAAAACTCAAAGAAATAAAGAAATATATGGATATGATTGACCAGAGAGACACATAACTAGCTAACTGCTAAAGTTCACGAGAGCAGATCTAAGAAAAGGTATATTATTAGACGAATTAGTCAAAAGTCAAAGTGTTGACTATCAATTATTCAACTACAAGTTTTGCACTTATAACTTGAGTCGAATTTTCCAAAATAAATTCATATTTCGAAGTGATCACTACAAGGTATTTTTCTTTCTCAAAGTTTATATATATATATATATATGTCACAATATATTATAACAGGTTCAAAAATGGAGAATTATTATGGAGTGACATATACTCTACACAAAGTGTTACATCTTGTTTAGCTACTTGTAATAAATTCTAGCATTTCATGAAATAACTTTTTTTTCTTTTTTTTTCCGTTGAAAGAAATTTTAGATAAAATAAACTTTTACGACTATAATTTATTATAGTGGTAATATATAGTAAAAATAAAGTTTCAAAATCAGGAAAAGGTGGGTGGCATTGTGTTCCACCCCAAATATTTTAGGGTTATTTCAATCCAACATACCATGTTTGAACCATTTGAATTAACTTCCCTCTATGTGAGTTAAATTATGAATTGTCCTAATCGATTCCCATGCAATAAATAAAAAATATTATTATTTGTTTGATTGTTTCCCTATATTTTTATTTTTAATATTTTTATATATAACGCTAGCAGTTTCATTATAAAATTCTCTTTTGTTTTATTTAACATTTTGTAAAAATATTATAAAATGAAAGTTACTCCACATTATTGAACTTATTAATATTTACCAATTATCTTTTAATTATTATTAAGATATTTATAACCAAAAACTTATAGGCTTACATATAGCGGAAAAACAACTACACTAAAATGTTTAATTTACAGTTGAACCATAGCTGACATATAATATTCTTTGAATTACAAAACCCAAATGCTCAAGATTAATTCCATAAAGTCTTGAAAACACTGTCATATCACATGTCAATGGTGAAGAGAATAAAGGACAAAAGAGTTAGCTATCGTCGGTCCAAGCCAAATGAGCCATGTGTCCATTGGTCCATTCATATAATTAGATAGATCCTTACGTAAAATATATTCGTTGACATTGTAGTCTCATGTATTTTCCAAAGTACTCTAGGTGCTTTATATATGTTATGTAAAACTGAATACCGACCGAACTAAACAAACCATATGTACAACTAAACTAACATTAACTGGTTTCAGACATAAACTTTTCCACTGTCCGATCCAGTTGATATTTTAGAAAATAAACAAAACGTAATGTTTATATATGAATTTGGTATATCTCAAGTATCTTAATGGTATAGTTGAGTAGATTTGGTTATACTGATAAAAATAAATTATATTGTAAATTTATAAAAAAAATGAAGAATATATAGAGTAAGAAGAATAAAGGTCAAGATTCGTTCTGAGTAAGATGTAAGGAGGCGGGAAAACAACCTGTTGACTTAGAAATGGAGTTTTCCAAGTGAGAACATGTACCGGTGATTGCGGCTTTGCTGATTTTTTTATTTTTATTTTTATTATCGAGAGAAAAATAAATTTAATAATTGTTCCAAGAAAAGAAAAAGTCAAAGTCAACAGATGAGTTTGATTGAAAAGGAATAATGTAAACGCTAAACCCTAAAACGCGTTAATAATGTAAGAAAGAGACAAAGTGACTTTAATAACTGAGAGGAGACAGAGCTGCTACTGCTAAAATCCCCCTCTTTTTCCGTGCACGTTTCTCTTCTTCTTCTTCTTCTTCTATTTTCCGATAACGATATATATCTACAAATCTTTTTTTTTAAATATTACTACAAATTTGTGTTATTTAGAACACATATATTTGGCTGTCTTCTTAATTATTATTATATTTTTGACCACACTTATTCGCTATGGCATTATATATTTTTTTCCATATATGTAAATTCAGTTGTTTTATTTTATGTGTTTGTATATAGTATATGGTTTTTTTATTAAATTGATATTTATTGCAAATATTCAGGTCGTCCCAAAGTTATTTGCTGCCTAATCTTAAAGCCTGAAATGAAATAGTATTTTTCCATTTATTAAATGTAGTATAGAAAAAAAAAACGTATGGAATGAGAAGCCTTAAAGTGAGAATGATAGGGTTAAAACAAAAATATACGACAACGAAAATTGTTTCCAGACATAATTTTATATTTCTTGTATATGTATTAAAATGATATGGTTAATTATCTAAATTATTACACTGAAAATCTAGAACAAGAATTGATTTAAATTAATAATTTAACATTAGAACAACAGGAAAACAGAGAGTATATGTTGATTACCATTGTAAACAATATTGTACAAGTCAAAGTCAACCTGAGTCAATTCGAATCCTAAATACGTATACGTTGAATACTTGAATAAAATATGGAAATCGTCAAAAAAATAACAAAATTCTTTGAATTGTAAAGAGGTTTGAAAATTCATATCAGTATACCAAACAAGTTAGACCCAACAAATGTCTTTTGTGGGAGACCAATAAATGCATTTACATGTCATTATCAACATATACATAGTTATATATAACCTAAATTATATTTTTGTAACAAAAATATAAGTCAAGATAACAAAACTCTTCTTCGTTTTATATAATATTCTTTATTTGGAAACGATGGATATCTTAAAATATTTATATCTCATATATACCCTCAACTTGCTAAAGCATTTTTACACAACTTACCTTTTAGTAACTTAACTCATTTTTTACTTGTAGAAACATATAACCACACTTTCAACATTGTTCAAGACCATCCAAGTACTAGTTTGATATGCTTAAACAAGTAAGTACTTCAATTGCGATAAGCAAATGATGTTCGCAAAACTCAAAACGCAATACAAGAGATGCAATGCTAAAGTTATTACTCAATAGGTTTGTCCCAAAAACAAAATTTAATCAAGATAGAAAACACTAAGAGTTTACACACAACCGGTCCAGGTAAAAGGTGTCCCAATAATCCTATTACCTCAGTTTAAGCCGACACAACTATAATTTGGATGTGTAGTTCATGAGTCTGCAGCAGCAATAGTAGGAGCAGTAGGTGTAACTTGTTTAACCCTCCTTTGATGAACATCCCAGTTATAAACACGCGCTATTGTTACCTGTCCATATACCACAGAACACACAATAATAAAACTCAATCTCTGTATGTATCTACATTATCAAATTAGATGCTGACTCGTAGATTGATATGAGAAAATTAACCTGAGTAACTGTGACTTGATCCCTCAGGAACTGTAAATCAGCTTCAAGAACCTCCAGGCTGGCTTTAGCATTTTCCAGATTGTTTTTCAAAAGTGCTTTAGCCTATTGGAACAACAAAGATAAAAACAAAGAACTTATTCTATGTTCCCCTGTGAAATAAGTTTTAAAAGAGAATATGTTGTAATGGACCTCTTCACAGGAATATTCCAGCATGACATTTGCTCCTAACCACAAACACACTGAGTCTGTATCTTCAATACGGGCCCGTGAATATATTCCTTCTGAGACCTCGAAATCTGCTAAAAGCGCCTGTATTGTAAGATGAATTCCATGAGAACCAAAAAAAAGACAAAGATCTTGAAAATCACTCACTCAACATTGAGCCCATTACAATCTATGTATCTGTTGATTCTTCCAGCGAAGCTAAAACAATGTTCCATAACTACAGTCACCATCAGAAATGACTTAAAGACACTAATTAAAGGTCTCTTTGCACTAGAAAACCTGATTGATATCTTTCAAACCAATCAAACCTTGATCTTCAAAAAAAAAAAATCACTTTCAAATGCAACCAGACTAATCAGGTTCTAAGAAAATGTTTTTAAGTATGCTTAACTTACAAAAAGATGAGAGAAATTTTTTCACATGGATTCATACGTCAAGTAAACATTTACGAAATCAAAGCACAACCAAGTTCACCCTAATGAAAATGTGAAATTAAAAGTCAGTATTCAGGAGTGAGAAGTTCTATCTATGGTCCTCATCTATCTCAATAGTAGCAAAATAAACCAGAGAAGATACGCTATATAAGAATCAGATATTTCAAAACTAAACCAGTGAAGAAATGAGCAACTACGAACCTCACCAGTACCCTTCCTTGCTTCCAAAGTAGCAACAACCTCTAAACACTTGTCAATATCTGGGATCTTAGCCTACACATTAATCAATAAAACTGTAAGATAACTTTAACCACAATCTACCGGAAGAGCTAAAGACTATAAACCTGAAGATCCCTTTGCTGGGCAAGGAGCTTCATCTCAACAACTTTATATTGCTGAAGCCTAAACAAAGTACAATTAATCATTAACAAGTGTAAGAAATGACTTGCAAATATAAGCTTGAAGGAATCAAAAGTAATGATTTTGGATTTAATAGATTAGTAAAGAGAAGATCTGAGATTTTGAACAAAAATTAAGATGAGAGGAACAAAAAAGGAGAAACCTTTCTTGATGAAAAGCGAGAGCTGAGTTAAGATCTAAACCAGACTGAGAGAGATAAGTTTCAACATCTTGGATGAATTTGGCGGCAGGAATCCCTCTTCTCTCAGTCAAATCACCACCGCTACCACTCGACGACGACATTTGAGTGAATCAAAATCGATCTCTCTGTTTCCGATTTGGGGATTTAGGGTTTTAAGGCTTCAACTGTTTTCAAGCCTGAGTAACGACGAGATAGTGAAACCAGCGACAATACCAAGGGATCGATCGTTAACATACGTCCATGTCGTCAACTTTTTAACGGCGCCGTTTTGAAAGTGGCTTAAGCCCTCACAGGCCCATTATTAATAGACTACACAAACCGGCCGGTTCCTTATTTATGATTAAACATTAAACATTGTACCATTGGTTTGGTACGATTATGTTGGTAGACACCTTGGGTATGATGTTGGATTGTTTTTACTATTATGACATATAAGAAAGAAACTAAACTACACAATAAGACATCACTTAAAAAAGTCAACTAAAAATACACATGGAAACAAATGACCGTTGAGAAATCAAGTTACATAATTCAACGACAAAAGATGGTTAGATCAAGAGAAATATAAATGAGGAAACTCCTACAAAAGCGAAAAGAGAAGAAACAGATTCAGATTCTGCAATTTAAGACAGTTTTCAAGCCAATTAAACCGATGTCAAGTTCCATGGGGATTTTGGCAAAACTATGACCAAGTTTTGTTCTTCAAACACTTGTTTTTGAAGTCAACTTATCATACAAGTAACCACTCATCAGAAACTGGACACTGCAACTTGATAACTTGTTGTAATCTTCAAACATCTGCAAGATTAGTTTAGACACTCCAGGGAATCTAAACTCTGTAGGATCATTCTCTTCAATATATATCTCCATCTCCTTCAAACTCGGAAAATAATCCAAGAAATGCTTTATCATCTGCATCTCTTTCATTGTTCCTCGAAACCCTTGAATCTCTAACATCTTTACTGGACAAGATTTGAGTGACTGACCTTTATCTTCCCTAGAAATGCAGTCACAAGCATCCCCGCATTTATCTGTCTCAAAGTGCAAGAGACCCTGAAACCATAATAGGAGACAAATAAGGTATTCAAAGTATGAAATGAATTCAATCTTTGTATATGTTTTTTATACCTTGATGACCAGGGTTTCTAACTGCGGACAGTTCCTTAGAAGCAGTGGCATCGCTTGCCATCCTCGATCCTTATCACTCGTAATATATAACCACTTGAGGTTGTTGAATACTGGCATTGTTTCATAACATTGAGACATCACCTGAAAAAAAGGACAAAACACAAACAAACATTTTTGCAATTACATGTTTCAAAACTAGACCAAACATGTTGTATCAGCTGAATAGGAAACTGACCTCGAGAGTATCAGCAGACAAGTGAAGATACAGAACATGTTTTATGCCATGAAAGAGTTTCCACACATTAGTAAGTCCAAGATCAACATCTTGGTCAAATAACAAACCATTATCTGGTTCTCTAATTCGCAGGAGTACATTTTGATTTAATAACAAGATGATTTCAGCATCAACTAAGTTTTCCATATTAACTACTGGATAGTCCGGTACAAGGAAATCAGTGTAGTTAAAGTAAACGAGACTCGGTGTATCAATGGATACAGTTCCAAAACAATAATTTCTATATAATGTAAGTCTATTGAGGCTTGCATTTGATACAATCAGATCATAATCTTTCCAGATTACATTAGACAGATGTAATTCCTCAAGCACAGGCAAAGCACAAAGAAGTGTCTCAAAGTTATCAACCCAAACTGAGTCAATAACAAGAGTTTTAAGCATCGGTAAAGAAACACACCCAGCCTTCCAACCAATATGAATTCCAATACCTATTTTCAAATGAACTAGTGTTCTATTCTCAAATGAGTTTGGAGACAAACGATACAACCGAGTGTTATCTTCATCATCCGTATCGTCATCAGTATCGTCATCCGTATGTATAATGACTAATAGATCAAGTTCGGAAACACCACGAGCCAATACATTACTTATCCAACCATCTACACGAGTTGAATCAACCTTATGTAATTTTAAATACTTTAAGGAGACTTTATTAATGGTAGAATTATCCTGCAATGCCACTACCCTATCCACAAAAGCCATGAAACTATGTATAATCTCGGGCCTATCCCGCTTACCCTGTTCGGGATGAAGAAACACAGAGTTATCAATAAAGAGATTAGGGACAAATGCAAGCAGATTACGCCATCTCTTAGAGAGAACTGATGTCAAAGCAGCTTCCTTTGTGGTAAGGTTAGACAATATATTACCAATAATATCATCTGGTAGACTACTAAGACGATCCATCTTCTCTACAACCACAGAAAAGGTAATATTAAGTATACAAATCTCAAAACCTTTTATTAGAATATGAGCAGTACATGATCTACAAATAGAGAATTCGTAAAGCTTTTACCTTGTTAATCCAAGACCCAAAATTTAGGGATTTTTCAAAGAGAGTTGTGAGTGGTTAGTAAACTGGTTACTATGGTAGAGAAGAAAGGAAGTCTCAGACTTTTCAGTTCGAAAAGAGAAGCTGAAGCATCGGAGAAGCTGAAACATCCATTTTTTTAAGAGGAAGAAGCCAGCCGCAGGTTTTAAAAGTTAAAATGGTTAAATTCGGAAACAAACCGGATCCAAGTAATGATCCAATTTATTCCCAATAAGTGACTGACACGTGTTATTTGAATCCATAAATTTTATTTGTTAAAGATTTTAAAGGAAAATAAAAGTATTTCAAAATTCAAACCCCAAAAAGAAAAAAAATCACAGCAGCAGTTGAGTTGGCGCTAATTTCCCCAAACCTCAACCGCTCTCTTCATCAATGGCGAGCAACGTCGCTTCATTGCTTGCTCTCTTCTTCTTCTTCAATGCAATCTCAAATTCTCAATCCTCAGATTTGATTGTGAGTGTTCCTGTTATCGCAGATGAATCTGACCTCCCGAAATTTGCTTTCAGTTGGTTGGATGATAAGAAAAAGTTCAAATCTGGTGAAATCGCTGTAATTATGATCAAAGTTCTCGGAAATTTTGAAAATCAAAAGAACACTTCATTAAGGCCGAGCGCATTTAAGCCTACAGTTACTGTAAATGAGAAAACTGGGAACAGTTCATACATTTCTGGTGTTTCGTTTGATCTTAGCAATTGGAAGATTTATTTTACTCCAATCACGATTGGGATCTTCAATGTCATTACAGCCGATGATAATTTTAAAGTCCTTGATTCGTCTCTCGATTTTGAAGTTAAACCAGGTTCGTTGTTCCTCAAGCTCTTCTGCTTCTCATGTTTTTAGTATTTGAGAGTGAATACTAATAAAGATTGACTTCTGATTAGGGTTAATGTATCCATCAGTATGTGTTGTATCTTGGATGGGTCTTACTAACATGTTTGAAGCTGGGATGAATGCATCGATTTTGATTCTTCCCAAAGATGCATTTGGAAATAACATTTCGTTATCTGGCAAGGAGATGGAGTTACAAGGCTTTTCATTGTCTATTCTTTATGAAAATGGTTCAATTTCTAGTATTCTTAATATCACAAACGTTAGATGGATAGAATCTGGTTACGTTTCTATTGAGTTTCTTCTTGTTACTGCTGGAAAATTTTTACTGCTTGTTGAGAAAGAGAGTCAAACATTGAATGGTGTTCCACTACCTCTTGAGGTTAATTCAGGTGAACTGAGTTTTTGTTTCAGTTTCTGAACTTTCTTTAAATGAATGGATTTTAGAGCTTTGTGTTGGTTTTTTGAGCAGGACCTTTGGATGTTTCCAATTGTTTGAGTATATGGAAGTCAGAGCTAAACACATGGCAGATATTTTCAAAAATGGAGATCTTATTATACCAGAAAGATCGATTCGGAAACCTTGTTTCTGGATTTTACGAATTTGATGCTGATGTGGTAGAAAAAGGCACTGGTTTATCCATACCGGTAGCAGATTTCCAGTTTAAGTATATAGAGCCAGGGATACAGTTGATATCTTTCACTTTGTCTGAACCAGGAAGTTTCGTACTTACTCTTTCTGATATGAAGCACAATAAGAGCATCTCTAGTATGCCATATGCTTATACAGTATATATTGGTTAGTGTTTGCCAAAACTGATCTGTTGTTTGATTCTATTCTTTGGTGACTGTTCTCTGCAGCACTTTTTCCGTTGTTTTTTTCTTGGCAGGTTATTGTGATGGATCAAGAAGTATAGTAAATGGTTCAGGGATCAATGCTTCTATTGCTGGGGAGTCTCTTGCCTTCTCTATTTACTTAAAAGATGCTTATGGTTATCCCTCATCAGTCCAAGTAGATAGACTTCAGGTCAGAATCGTACAAGAGAGTGATTCATCGTATATTTTGCCAACCATAACACCAAGAGAAGCTCTCAATGGTACATATACATGTTTTCCTGATTTGTTTACTTTAGTAATTGGTTAATGTCTTCACTTTTGGCTTATAGTAGTGAATAATTTAATAGGAACTGGATCAAGTTACCGAGTAGCTACCCCCTTGTACGAGAAACATGGCGGAAGAGTAAGAATTATCTGCATTTGTCCTTATGCCTACCCCATTAGGTGTGGAGACTTAAGCTGTTTTCTTCTCGCAGGCTTTGGTGACTCAAGCTAATATATTTGACGTAAGTTATACTCCAAAAAGGAGTGGAATTTTCAAAATATTGATATCATCTGGAAACATAGTTCTCAATGGAGGCCAACCTTTCATCAAGGAAGTATATCCAGGTATCATGCTCCATACTTTGATTTAGAGAATTAGATATAGAAGATATACCCATATCTACATTTATGTATCTATACTAGATACTTCCATCCATGTGTAGTGGTACCAATTAATTAGGAAATGTATATTCTTCCTGTTTGTGATCAGCCCACTCTTGCTTCTCTCAGGTGAAGTCAATGTGGCAGCGTGTAGTGTGACCTTATTCAATGCAAAAGTGCTGAGGGGAATCAAGAATGACATTGTGGTGTTGCTCTTGGACGAGTTCTACAATCCTGTGCCCTCACAGCCATCTCGAATAAAGTTAGAGATCACCTCAGCCAACACATCAAGTTTCACTACATGGAACTTTGTCGATAATAATGATGGGACATATACTGGTAGCTATCTGACCATGGAGATCGGTACTTACCAAATGTGCATATCTTTTGACAATAAACATATTCAACCTTGCCCCTTTGAAGTAAATGCGTATAGCAGTAAGTCAATTACTTCCTTTCTTTACACCACGATTCTTAATTTGTATGTTTTTGAGATTCTGCTATGATTTAGATGGATACTTTCCAAAAGCCTATGATGATCCAGTCAATGTATGGGAAGATGAGTCCATCTCTTTCAAACCAATGGAAAACGACTATTTTGCTGGGGACAATGCGAGCATTCTCGGTTTCTCACAAGTGAGTAACATTTCTTATTTCTGTTGCAGATAGTTAAATCTATTGATAGTTTTTTTTCTCTATTGTTTTTTTGGATATTAGCCAGGTCATGGTTCTCTTCTCAGGGATGGAAACCTCCTTAGATACACGCCGTTGAAAGATTTTTCAGGAAATGACTCCTTTCTATATACAATAGTTGATATCAATGGAAACTTAGCGGTAGCTACTGTTTACATCTTTGTTCTTACTGCTCCTCCTCAGTTTGCTTCTTTTTCCGGCGGATTGCAAGCAGCTGAAGATCAAATCAGTCCTAGATCTGGGCAAATACCCTTCCTTTTTTCTTGTCTACATAAGTTTATCTTAATAATATTCCACTTTAGCTATAGTAGTCATGTTCTTGAATGTTATTACAGTGGCTTCTCTGGCTTGGAGATTAGCTACTCAGACCTCATGGAGAACATTTCAGTAACGGTACAAGCACTTTCAGGATCAGTTATTCTGTCTCCAATGCTGATGCAATTTAGACAGCCTGAAAGTGGAAGACTCTCAGTTAGCAATGGCGGTGAAGATGGAAGGCTCTTAATCTTAGAAGGACAAATCGGAGTTATCAATCCCGCACTTCAGTCGATTCAATATCTCGGGTAATGATGCTCAATGACATCATAAGAATGTTTCAATATTCACTCTCTCATCTCAATTTATAAATCTTTTCTTTGGCTGCCCTGCTTGTCTCAGAAATGAGAATTTTGCAGGTGTTGATTCTCTTAGGCTGTCAACAAAGAACAAGAATGGAATAAATCATCTGGATGTTCTAGTTTTCGTTGAACCTGTCAATGATCCTCCATTTATAAATGTTCCTCAATATATAATGTTGGAGAGTAATGGGAGTGAATCACTCATCTTTAACCCGGAAAGAGACAGGTTTAACTTCTCGGTTGGTGATCCAGATCTTGCTGACTTCCCTGGTAACATAAACTCACACTTTAAACTAGCTACAATCCATTTTATAAAGACTAATAGAATCAAAATGGTAGGTGATGACTCTCATTTCTTAGTAACGTTTTCTGTGGAAGTCACTGATGGATTTCTACTGACAAACTTACCATCTGAGCTTATAAACACAACAGAGCTAAAATTCAAAAACATGTTCCAATGGCAGCCACTTCAAACTTACGCCTCCATTTCCAAACACGTGAATGTGGAAGCTAGTGGGATCAGGTTTCGTGGAACTATAAAGCAATGCAATGACCTAATGCAACAGCTGCTCCATTACGTAAAGTCAAAAGCATTGATCTTTCTATTGAATTTTTTTTTTGGTTTTTGGTATCAACATTACAAATAGCGTGTAGGGAGGAGAGAACGGGGCTATCTTGACCTTGAAACTGAGTGACATGGGAAACTATGGGTGCTTCCTCGACTGCAACGAGAGGATTTCACTGCCTCTACATACGAAGGCTCATGTAAACCTCATCAGAAAGAGACCATTGAGTTCCCTTGCAGCTCACGGTACGTATATGAAAACACTTGGAGCAGTTTATCATTCCGTTTGGTTTACTTATTGTGTTAAAAATCTTGCCAAACTATAACCAAACGTACTATTGTTTGATTTTAGTTTGGTTCCAGTTCAGTTTGGTCTCATTTTGATTCGTTTTTTTAAGTTTCTCTAGATCGCAAATGGCTCAGCACACAAAGATGATTCGGTTCTGTTTGGTTTGATTATGTTTAGTTGAATCGGTTTTTGTCATTTGGTTGCAGTTATAGGATCTGTGATTGTAGTGGAGTCTCTGGTAGTATTCTTTCTCGCTACTCTGCTTCTGTTCTTCACATGCAAATGTGCATTTCTTCTCGTACACGAAAAAAGAAACGAACATTACCTTAACAAGAATTCACAGAAACCAACGGTAAATTAAAGTCTCGTAATCTTTTACTGCCATTAATGTGTAGTAATTGTATCTTCTGAAGCAGGACAATGTGGATTTGTTAAACATGGGTGTTTCAAGCAATGGTTGTCTCCCAGAGAAGAGTCTCTGGAATCATCATCTGCCGCAGAGGTTATATTGAATTAAATACTTAATAATAATAATATATCTTCTAAGAGATGTATATATTTATGTAGAGACATCGGTGAAACTTCCAGTTCCAACAAGCAGAATAAACAGTTGTTAGAAGAGGTTAACATTTATCCATTAGAGCTAGAGAAGGCTTAGAAGTTGATGAATCTGAGCCATCAGGAAGAAATTTCACAAAAATGCCATAGATTGCTAAGCACATATGTTTTTATGTTACTTCTGCTGTAAATACATATGCTCACTGATTCTATTATTACATATTTAGTACACATAAGATAAGAGATAAGTTGACTAAAGATGTTTCCTTTTTTTTTTGCATGTAGGTAAAAATTTGAAACAAATGCAAAATATATATAGAACAAAAGTTCAAATGAATTCATTAAACCAAAATCGAAGTTGAGCCGGTTTGAGTTCAATTAGTTTCTCTATATGGAAAACTGATTGAGATCAAACCGGATTCTTCAGTTATTACATGATAAAAGACTTATCTAAAGTTCAACAAACCAAAAATTACATAAAGACGTTAAAATGACAAAACTGAAGAGAAGCAAAGGTCATCCATCAGAGAAGTGCAATGGTGGGTACATGATCTTCATCAACAGCTTTAGAATTGGTCAAAAGACATGTAGAAGTATCCTCCTCAAGTAGTTGATGTGTAGTGTTGTCAAAACACACAATCATCAAATGATTCAAAAGGCATATCGAAATCAATGAGTTGATCAATATCAATCTCTTGATTGTTGTCATCAGTAACAGGAATACAACAAACTGAAGATGAAGGAGTAGAGGACTGAAGCATTAGGGTTTTATCAGACTCCTTAGTTCCATTGTCAAAAACAACATCAATCTTCTTCATATGATCATGGCTGAGATTGTTGGTTTTTAGTTCGTTCACATTTTTCAACACAGTCAACATGGAATCAATGGCATTCTTTAATTCTTCTGGATTCTCAGATCTTTTAAGACACTCGTCTTCCCACCAAAACCCTAACCCTAAATCTTTACGCGTCAAGCAAACACTAACATCTTCCTTTGTTTCTTGGAGAACAGGAGGAACAGGACGTCGTCCAGAGAGAAACGCAGACACAACATTATCAACAGAAGAGTGACCAAAGGAGTAGAAAGAAACGTTGGATGCAGAAGAAGATGGAGTCGCTAAGATAGCNGCAAACACTAACATCTTCCTTTGTTTCTTGGAGAACAGGAGGAACAGGACGTCGTCCAGAGAGAAACGCAGACACAACATTATCAACAGAAGAGTGACCAAAGGAGTAGAAAGAAACGTTGGATGCAGAAGAAGATGGAGTCGCTAAGATAGCGATTTGTGCACCAGAGAGAAGACAAAGCTGAGAAGCTTTCTTGAATAAACCTTCACGACGTTTTGTGAAAGTAACACTAACTGACTCTTTCTTCTCTATTTTCTTTATATCAATCTTCCTCTTCGTACCTCCTCTTTTCACCATTTTTTTTCTTTTCAACACAAAAAAAACTTCAGAGAGCACAGAACAGAAGATTAGAGATCTTGATTTTTTTTGCGTATGAAAAAGACGACTTAGACGCGAATGACTCATATAAATAAGGAAATATTAAAAACCAATATCGGTTCCAGAAATAAACCAATTTCTAACGGTCATTAATTCTAAAACCGACTAAACCATCACTAATAATCGATATAAAAATCAATTGAGTCACTGAAACTTAATACTATTTGTTAATTTGGACTAAGCTCAGCGATAAAATAAAATAAAAGTATTATGATAAATTTCCACTACTACCATCAAATATAATTTATTGGAAAAAATTACATTAATTTTTTTTATACATAAATATCATTTTNTAGAATTTAGTATCTAAAGTTAGAGTTTAATATATAATGTTTGGATTTAGTATTTATTGTTTAGGATGTATATAATTTTACTAAAAGAAAATCTAATTTTAATTTAATTGAATTATTAAATGGTAATTTTGTTCTAAATCAATTTAAATAGTATTTATGAAATATAAATTAATTTTGATGTGGAATTATGATGTTAAAAGCAGTTGATGTCTCATGGCATCAAACTTTCAAGATGTCTTAGATTTTATGTGCATCATAAGCGATTTTCTAACATATGGAATGTTATATGGATGGAATTCATGGATGAATATTCTGTTCATATTATCAAGACAATACAGATACATTTCAATAGCAACACAGAAGAAAAATGTGTTGGTTTGATTGTCATAAAATATTTATACCAAGTGGTCATCTTTATTAGAGGTCTAGAACATTGAAATGATGAAGAATGCAAACAACAAACATAGTTTGTGATTACATGTGTTCGTTGTTGAGGTTTTATTCGTGTATATGTCCGAAATCTATTGATAATATCTGACAAAAAAATTAAGTATGTATAATGGATCCAAATAAAAAAATAGGTAAGACATATTAATTTTTTCTTGATTAGTTTCTAAGTTAGAATGTTAGATTTAGATAAGATAGGATTTTGGATTGTTAGATTTGGGATTTAGGTTAGATTTAGGATTTTAAGATTCTTATATTTAGAATTTAGGATGGTTAGATTGATAGATTTGGATTTTTAGATTTGGGATTTGGGATAGATTTAGATTTTTAGATTTGAAATTTAGGATTTTAGATTTAGAATTTGTAGATCGGAATTTAATGGATTTATATTTAAATTTTAATTTAATTAATTTATAGAATTTTGGAATTTAATTGTATTTTATTATGAATTTATTTTTTTAGATTTTTCTTGAAGTAACTGAAATTTGGAAAATTTATATTTAGTTGAATTTTTAGAATAAATTCTGTTTTAACTGTTTTATGTTGAAATTTTGGGGATAGTTATATATTGATGTATTTGATTTTTATTTGGATTTTTATAAATATTTTAATATTGGTTTTAGTTTTCTAATTGTTTTGTTTATATAAATTATGGTGAGTTTCGTATATCTTTCGCATTAGGTGAAAGAAGTAGTAGCCATCAATCTTAGAATGTTTTTTTTTTTGTGTTATTGATTTTGCCAACCGTTTTAACGTGTTTTGTTGTAGTAGTTTTTGACAGATTTGTAATGGATTCCGATTCTCGACTAATTAAAACTGACAAACTATTTTTGTCAGAATTCCATTGGAAATTACCATTTTTGATGGATTGTGCTGCCGGTTTTGGAATACTTTCTTATGTAATTCGAATTCATAAAAAAGATTTGAATAAAAACATGAATAATTTATCAATATAAGAAAGTAAATGATAAAGAAAACTAAATTTATGTTTTCTTATATGTTTTAAATAATACATCATAAAATATAAAATAAAATTAAAAGCAAGACCAATAATAATAAATAAAAAGAAAAAAAATAAGCAAGCAGCTAAAAATATTTAGGATTTGGAGTAGTGTTCCAATCCTAAAAGAGTTTTTTCTTTTTACATTCATCATCATTAGTCTCACTATCATCTGTCTCATCATCTGGATCAGTCATCTCATCATTTCGATCAGTCACATCATTACTATCAGTCTCTCTATTTGGATCTGTTTCTTCTATGTCACTACTTAACCATTGGTTATAAGAACTCCCACCCACATGATTTAAAAACAGTTCATCAAGTTCTTGACAAAGAGGTTCAGGAGTTAGGTGAATTATCTCATCATCATCACTCTCTTCATCTGAATCAGATTCATTGTCATCAGTTTCACCAACATATTGCTCTTCATTTGGATGAGTCTCATGATCATTATGACCAGACTCTTCGTTTGGATATGTTTCTTCTGGGTCACTACTTAGTCTATTACGAGAACTCTCCGTACCTAATAAAGATTTTATTTAGATTACTAAAATTATGATAACAATAATTTTCTTAGTTTATACCTTGAGCTGAAGCACTGGCATAATCAGCTCTTAGATTTTCTGCATTTTCATTGTCTTTTATTTTTTGTTGCTCCAAACAATTCGTAAGAAGCACGTTATATCCATCATCTTCAAAAAAAGTCCATCCATTTGCTCCATATACCTATTGAAAAGTTAAAAAGTACATAAAAATACATATAATAATGATACAGAATATTTAAAAGGTAATGAAAATACCTCTAGCAATTTGTTTATAGTTTCATCAATAACAAGCTCGTCAAATCCGTATTTTTTCATAGCATCTTTTGCTGCATCATATCTTGTCAATCCAGACATTGCTGCTCACTTGTTTGTGATTGAGTTGCTCACTTGTTTGGTTATTAGGTTATTTTGGATGCCAAGTAAGTGTGTGGGTAAGTGGGATTTTATAGTTTAAAAATAAATAAAAAGAGTAAAAAACATATAAGTTAGGTAAACTTTTTTTGCAAGATCAATATGAAATCTCATCAAATAATTTTTATTTTTTTAACCTTTTCTGAAAATTATTTAGCTTAATTGGTTTTATATGGTCAATATATTTTATTAAAAATCAAATACAAAATCCATCTCAATTAACTAGTTTTCGATTTGTTAACTAATAGTTTTTGGATCAATTTAGTAAAGTATCTGTATAATTTTTCTTCTTTATAAATCTAATAAGAGTCATGCATCAAATATGAGAAATATCTTCTGAATCCACAAATGATTTATTACCGAGTTTGCAAATTTATTTAAATTCAAAGAATGATGAAATTGCATGTATCTATTTACTTCAATACGTCATTATGTGATTTTTCAAATTAGTATAATATCTGATTCCACAAAGCATTTTTGTCAAAAATAATCCTAATTCCAATAGACAGAGAATACTCTATTTTGTGTTGCATGTAATAAAAATCTCCTCTAAAATATGGTCGACTACATATACTGAGTAAAAATATGTATACTTTTAGTGATACTTATATATTCTCATAATACAATATCTAAAGTCATAAAAATAATTTGATCGATGTGACTTGTTTAAAATGACAATTGATACATGGTTTAGAATGTTTTCATAGTTATGATTTTTTTTTGTGGAAATTAGCAAATAATGAGAATCTATCTAATCACTAACTTTGCATGCTAGTTGGGTACAAACATACATATTAAACAAATGAGAGCAAAAAATAACCAAATGTCCCAAAAAAATGTATTTTTGTTTGCAGCGATACTCATACTAGAGGAATGAGTTTGCGTCTTACCCTCGGTCAAGTACCCTTAGATAACACTCACTGAATTCAACATAGTATGTTTATATATAAAAGGATTTATTCTTTCATCTTTTAACTCTAGTGATTTCCTAACCAGGATGTTTAGGTGGTCTCTTTGTAAACTACAAACTTCTATGTTATTTCTTAGGCGGGTTTCAAAAGTAGTTTAATGCTTTAGAAAGTATGTTTTGTGGGATGTTGCAGGTAATAACCATAATTTAATGAGAGAAATAGTTTAGGGCTTGCACAATAAGGTTTTTAGATATATAGGAACCGAGTCAAAATGTTATTCACTGACAACATCCAAGTCAAGATACACTCAACTAATGTCGAATGTTGGAAACTGAAAAAATCATCCAACACCTACCAACCACATTAATGTTTCATATGCTAATCAAATAGCCAGCAATCATGTTTTTCTTATAAAAGGTTTGCAATTATTTTTTGGGTAATAAAATCAGTAACTATTTGGTATCCCTTCGTGAATTTTGGTTTTGTTTTTTGATAAAAGGTTTACTATTAATAATTTTTTGGTAAAATATTATAGTATACTATTACACATATATACAAAGAAAACTCTTAAGAATCTTAAATATTAAAACCTAAATTTAAAGAAAAGTACAAACAAATATATTATAGTTACACCATTGCGTGCCAAAGATACGTTTCTAGATGATCCTTTGATAGTTCTTCGGACTATTCTGTTTGGTGCAATGATGAAAAACTAAAAGAAGATACTTAATTTCACAACATATAATTGAGAGTGGATGAGGATTTATAGATTTGATGATATCTGAGAATGGACCAGTTTTAGCGGTTAGTTATTTTTATTTATTTGAAACTCTTCAGTGTTGTCTTTGCCTATGTGCCTGCACCATCACACAAGTGTAGCAATCTCAGTCACAAACCTATTGAGTGTTGAATAGAGAAGGCTTTCACTGTTTCTCATTATAGGAAAACAGTTTACTAGGACAATGAGGGAAAATCGATTTCTCTTGTTAACCACAACATCAAATGCTTTATGAAACGGAAGACAAGCGACACTGAAACATTTATGTATCAGAGTCATTTCAATAAAAATAGTGGTCCGAATCTTAAAAATTTATATATGTGGGTGAGATGATGGCTGTAAAAATTATTTTAAAACCAATTTATCATCTTATTATGATAAAGAGCTTGAATTAGTGGATGAGATTAAAAGTAATATTGTGATACGCATGAAGGAGCTGTTTAGACGATGAAGACGAGCTCGATTGAGAGTGATCTATATGGTTGTTAGACATCGTTGAAGCATATATGAATTCTTTCTAGCAATGCACTAAAGAAATGTATTGAGTGTATTGTGATACGGTACAATAGGTTTTAGATTTCTTAAATTTATTAGCATTGTGTTAGATTTTGAGACTTATATAAATGATTCTAAAGTTGTAACATTATTCATCAGATCTATAACCCTAGACAAAAATAATATTATGCAAAATCTCTTTTGTTTTCTTAAAGTTTGTTTTTATCAGTTCTTGAACATGATATGCATCTTTGCTTGATTTTTCATTCACAACAAGATCAACACTGTTCTCTTTTAATTTTTTTTTGTTTTGAGGTCTATGTTTGAAAATTAGTTTAACTGATAACAATTGAATTACATACAAATTAAAAAAAAAATATTATTAAAAAACAGTTGATTTGGGCATGTGACTAAAATACAGAATTAGGCTTAAATATAAAAGCCAACCAATTCAAACAAGTCAAATAGCACATCCAACCCGGAGTAATATGTGTAGTGGACGTGTCAGTTTTCATGCAAATGATTTGACACTTTTTGCTAAACTAATAATTTCATTGTCTTGATCAAAATTATATTTTATTTTATAAAAATAAATACAAGAAAATAAAGGAAAATCAAAAAATAGATTATAAAAACGAATCTTATTTATGCTGTTGTAATTTACCATAAGATATGATTCTATATTTTGTGTATTTTTTTCCTTTCTAAGCTGATTTGTTTCTTACCTGTTAATTTCTTTCTATTGAATTTTGAGATTATTCAGCTAATTTGAAATGGAACAGAGACCACAAGTCATCTCACATTACCTGTCAATAAGATAAGTAAAAATTATTTTTATTAGCACAAAAAGATAAAAATATTTAGAACAAGATATTATCACCAAAAACTACAGAAAAAAAAGTCTCAAACAAGTCTTTGCAATCGTCGTAACGACTTTAACTTTTCTCCTCATTCACTTTGATTCTTTGTTCTTTGTTACTCATCAGTTTCTGGGTTCGTTTCAAGTCCTAATTTTGTAACTGGTTTCTCTGTTTACTCATTGGTTCCTTACATAGAGATTAAAGGTAAAAAAATTTTATGGGTTTTGTTACTTATTAGTTATTTCTCTGTTTGTGCTTTTTCTCTGGTTATGGATTGTGTAAAAAACAGTGAGCTTTATCGATTTTGAAATGTGTTAAAGTGAATTTTCCCCCCTTTTATAGGATCTCTTCCGTGGAGTTGAAGAAACTGTTGATAATGGAAGAAATGTCATTGGAAGATCAGTTAAAGCTCTGTGACGCGAAGTGTGAACATTTTAGTAAGGTGATGGAGCAGATGAAGTCTCGGGCTAATGATGTACTTACCTTCAATCTTCAGTGGAATGATTTAGCTGATCATCTGAAATCAGCGAGTGATAAGATTCAAAAGAGGTTTATAGAACTAGTGTCCAAGGAGTTAGAGTTGAAAAAGGAAAGAGTTGCTTTTGAAGAAAGGGTTGAAGCAGCTGAAGTTGAGTTGGGTGATTTTAAGATTAAAGCTGATGACTTTAGTAGTGAAATTAAAGAAAAGAGTGAGGAATTGAGTGTTCTTAACAAGTCTTTGGAAGAGTATAGTGTAGAGAAAATGTCAAAAAGAGATCAAGTTAATGAGATGGTGGAATTGTTGAGGAAGACTCAGGTTGAGCTTGATTTAAAGGCTGAAGAGTTAAGACAGATGGAGATTGGTCTTGAGAGTTATCGTGTTGAGGTTAATGTAGAGAAGGAGAATTTGGTTATGACTGAAACTGGCAGGAGAGAGTTGGAAGTGGAGTTAGAGAGAAAGACGAAAGATCTTACATTGGTTCTGGATAAGACTGCAGAATGTGAGAAGCTTCTACATAATAGTAAGACTCATAAGCAAGCATTGGAAGAGGAAAAAGTGAGAATCAGGAAAGATCTTAGGATGATTCTAGATGAAATTGCCGAATGTGAGAAACTATTTGAGACAGCATCATCTAAACTAATGGAGACTCAGGCTGAACTTGAGTCAAAAGGGAAACAATTAGAGCAAATTATTCTTGATCTTGAGAGGCATCATGGTGAGATCAACACAGAGAAGGAGGAGTTGGGTAGGATAGAAAATGGCAGGAAAGTGTTGGAAGTGGAGATGGAGAGAAAAAAGAAAGATCTCTCATTGATTCTGGATAAGATTGAGGAATGTGAGAAGCTGTTTGAAACACNGAGAGAAAGACGAAAGATCTCTCATTGGTTCTGGATAAGATTGAGGAATGTGAGAAGCTGTTTGAAACACGGTCCTCAGAACTAATGAAGACTCAAGCTGCGCTTGAGTTCAAAGAGAAACAATTAGAGCATATGAATCTTGATCTTGAGAGGCATCGTGGTGAGATCAACACAGAGAAGGAGCAATTGAGTAAAACTAAAAATGGCAGGAAAGAGTTGGAAGTGGAGATGGAGAGAAATAAGAAAAATCTCTCATTGATTCTGGATAAGATTGTGGAATGTGAGAAGCTGTTTAAGACAGAGTCATCTAAACTAATGAAGACTCAAGCTGAGCTGGAGTTCAAAGGGAAACAATTAAAGCAGATGAATCTTGATCTTGAGTGGTGTCGTGGTGAGATCAATGAAGAGAAGGAGCGTCTGGATATGAGTAGAAGTGGGAGTAGAGACTTAGAAGAGGAAATAGAGCAAAAGAAAAAAGATCATACATCCGTTATCGATGAAATTGCGGAATGTAGGAAGCAGCTTCAGTCGGCGGAAAAGAAACTAGAATCTCAGAAAAAGCTTCTTGAGACACAGTCCTTGGAACTTGTTTCTAAAAAGAAAGAGTATGACGGATTGATGCTTGACCTTGACTTGGCCAACTCACTAGATAAAGACATGAAAGATATTTGTCAACAAGTGGAATCAAAAGCTAATGAGTTGAAGGAGATTGAAAGGCTGATAAGAGAAAGAAGTGATCACAGTGAATCAATCAAGTTGTTACTCGAGGAAGGAGAGAAGAAAAAGCAACATCTGGATAACTCCAATGAGGAACTTATTAGACAAATCCAAGTGAAACAAGATGAGGTTTCTGTGTTCAAAAAGGCGATCAAAGAGAGCTCAGATAAATTGCACTCTACAGTTAAACAACTTAATTATGTGGAGAAAAATATTCAAGAAAAAGAGAAGGAGCTTGCCAAACTAAAGGCATTGTTGATGGAACTTGTAGTGGAGAAGAAGCAGTTTGATGCTCGTGCTGAAAAGATTGAGCTGAAAGAGAAGGCGTTTGATGAAAAAGAGAAGAAACTGAAATCTAAAGAACAGATGCTGGCTAAAAGTTTTGAGGATTATGAGCTGAAAGCAAAGAAACTGGCCAGCATTATTCAACAAAGAACCCCGGATCAACATGTTAACTTGGCACCACATGGTAAGTTTTCTCATTCCCTTTTGTCTCTTTATCTGAACAACCATTGTGTCTGAAGTAACATAAAGATTATGAAATAACACATGTTCTATTATAGTATTGTGATGCTTATTGAAGTATTTCTTTTTGTTATGATTGTTATATATATAATCATCATATGCTCTTGCAGAAGGTGAGGGATCATTTACTTTTTCACCCAATGAGATCATCACTAGATTTCAAGTAATAAATGATCCACACTTATATGTTTTAAATACTGTATACAATATACTCAAGAATGATCAAAAGAGAGGGGAGTTAGGGTTATCTGAGCCTCAAGTTAAGAATTTGGTTCTGCTTTTAGAGCAGCTGCAACATGTTGGAGAACCGAGAGACCATCATGTCTCATATGCATCACAAGTGGCAGCTCTGTGGAGCTCAATGATGGGAAGTAGTTCTCAAATCTCACCTCTTGAGATTTGGGGTTTTCTACAACTCATTGTGAGATATAGATTGGTGCTTCAAACAGATCGAGTTAAGAATTTTGCATTTGCTTTGTGTGTTGCTCATTTCAAACATGCTCCACAGCTGTTTAAATCTCTTGGCTTTGAAAACACCGTTCCATGTAAGTTGCACTTCCACAACACATTTTTTCTAAACAGTTTCTTTCTTAACACTTATGATACATCGAGGACTAGTGAAGTAGATGTTTTACTCTTTTGATCTTTGCAGGTTTTGTTGTGAAGCTCCTAAAAAAAAGCTATTATATTCCGGCAATCCGGTTTATGATTTTTTTCAAGGTGAAGTGCAACTTCTCTCCCTTGGCATATTTGAAAGAAGAGATATCCAATCTTAAAAGCTCTGCCATAGTAAAAAGAACATATGATCCACAGGTAAAAGCTTGCTTCCCAAACTGTATCTACATTCCAAACTGTATCAGTTTTATAATCTCTTTTGGCTTTCTAGGCTGAAGACAAAGATGCAGCAAAACTGAGAGACATAATCGAACTCATCGATGAGTTCAAGCTGAATATTGATATACCTGTGGAACTTATCATGAAATTTATGGTTCCACGTGACTTTCAGACTCAGAATCAACTTGTTGTCTCATCATCTGTGTCAACTCATGGTTCAGACCCTAACCTTCCAACAAGCATTAGTGCATCATCAAAACCACAGTTCCTTGAAACATATCAATGTGGCAGTTCAACCAATCTTCAAGGTGAATCTTCACACCATGCTGGGTTTAAACGCCGAAGAGAGGAACATCAGGATTCTAGACAACCAATTCGGCCTTGCTTCAATCCATCAGGACAAGGCAGATCCTAGTGTTTTTATGGCTTGAAATTGTTTTTTTTTTCCCATAAAACGTAGGGAAAAAATAGAACTAAAGAAGTTTACATTATCAATTTTTTAGCGTTATTTACATTTTTATTTATACAGCTTTTGAACCTCTAGAATTTTACAACATTAAGTTTCTACATTTTAAGATAGGTAAACAACATCCAACCCTCAGAAGAAAGAAATATGCACAAATAAAATAAATTTATACTTGCATGCAGTTAGTATAAGCAACAGTAATTAAACTTATACTTGCGTGCAATTAGTACAATCAATATTAAGAGAGATTCTAAATGACCTAAAGAATGCTAGCATTAAAGGCTACCAAAAAAACACAAATGAAGCCAGATATATTAGGGGTTGTTATTGAATTTAGGTTTATTATGATTTTAATGTATTTTATTTTAAGAGATATTTTGAAATACTACCTAAAAGGGTGTTATTTTGATTAAACATGTTTTATAAAAAAGAACATTAAAATACATTCAAATCCAAATCTAAATAAACCAAATCAACATTGAATAACACTTATTTTTAATGTATTTTAAAATCAACAAATAAATATCTAATCCAATAACTTTTTATTGTATTTTTCTAAATACATAATTGAATAACAAATGATTTCATTGTATTTTAAAAATACAATAAAATACATTAAAATACAAAATTCAATAACTCCACCTTAGTTAAAAAAACTTACTACCAGAATAATAATATTTACAAAGCATCCTTGCAAATACACAAGTAGAGAGTTTCATTTCATGTTTTGCTTTCAGTTTTGTCCTAATTGGAAAACTAACCACATAAATGATCTGCTAAAAGCTGAACCATATAGTTATCATCGGCTTAGTGTTTTTCGCTGGAGAACCTAGGAAAAGAAGAAAACCTATAGAAAACAAGAAAATTAGCAAATTCCCAAAATATATCACAATAACTTTCAGAAAATAAAATGCAAAATAATGAAACATGAACAATGAGTATAACAACTCACACACCACACAACAAAAGACAAGTTCCAATCAATTTGCAAAAAGTGAACACACAACAGCATGATGTTTTCAGAATAGTATTATTACATTAAGTCACATTTGATTTACATCGTTAAATTAACATCTGTATAGATCAATGCTCCCGAGTTGTAGTCTCGAGTTTGAATCCACATCTCGTACAGCCAAAAACCGGAACCTGCCAACGATAACATCAAGATTATTAAACCATAATCAACAAAAGAAGACCAAAATGAAACTGTCTTTATCATATTCGATTCACATAACATTTGTAAATTACGACTCAACCAATATATATACCTGAAAAGATTTGCTTGGAATCCGGTTGATGTTATTTTGTAGGATTTACGTTGGAACCGCTCTTCGAAGACCTGACATGTTTGCTTGTCTAAAACAAACCATGTCAATCCACCATCATTGCTTCCTTCAAGAACCCTACACAAGNCGTACAGCCAAAAACCGGAACCTGCCAACGATAACATCAAGATTATTAAACCATAATCAACAAAAGAAGACCAAAATGAAACTGTCTTTATCATATTCGATTCACATAACATTTGTAAATTACGACTCAACCAATATATATACCTGAAAAGATTTGCTTGGAATCCGGTTGATGTTATTTTGTAGGATTTACGTTGGAACCGCTCTTCGAAGACCTGACATGTTTGCTTGTCTAAAACAAACCATGTCAATCCACCATCATTGCTTCCTTCAAGAACCCTACACAAGCCAATATACAACGTTAACGTATTGATTGTGTATATGTTTAAACCTGGATGAAGAGCAGAACACAACAAAAAAGATTTTACCAATCTTTGGGGTCTCTCTCTGGGGCATCATTAGCAGACATGAGCTCATAAGCTTTGAGTTGATGGAGCTGATTGTTGAGTGTTTTGTATACTATCCAACAGCCTATAATATAAGGGTTGGTTAATATAATAACATGTGACCAGGATTTATCAGAATTTTGAATCAGGCTTTATATAAGCTCATACCTTTTGCACCATTTGGTTCTTCCCATTTGGACTCCTGGATTCCATCAAAAGCTGCAGTTGCCTGAGGTATCATCATGCTATTTAAGGAATAACCAAAAATGAGTTTGATCAATATTATGATGTGAGTTTTATTACTTACAATGCCAGAACTTGAGAGTACAGAACCAGAGCATATCCTGTTCTGTTTTAGAAATGGAAAAGACAATAAATCTTTGTTCAAGGTTTGGCACTTTCTGAGGTCAGTGACTAGTTCCTTTAACGCATCCAATGCAACTGGCAATGCTAAAGCCGTCTTTGTGGGTTTCCCATCTAAGCTTATTGTGACACTTTTATCATCTGAGTCTTTCTCGCTCTTTAAAGAAAGAGCTAGAAGCAAACTGCCTAGAGCAGGTAGAAACTTCTCTATGGAAGAACTAGAGTTATCTGAGTCTAAAGTCAAGCGAGTCTTCCTTGTTTTGAAAGACGCATTCTTCAGATCCACTAGGACTTCCTTGATCATTTCAAGTACCTCAACTGCTCCCGCTACAGGTAAGGCATTGTCAATGATTTGAGTCAGGATGGGCAGAAACGAGTCATAGATATTGGTCACATGGTCATCAACACATTTTCGAATTGGGGACAAGGACGAGCTGACAGATGAATTGTCGTCTAAACCAAATTCTGATATCAGAATGCGCCATTCCCTGTCCCCACTTTGCCTTCCCGGTAAAGAAACCGAAGCATCATCTGGGGAATGTAGATTTCTCTCGAGTTCTTCCTGCTCATTGTGGTCTCGACGTTCAAGTGGATATAAAACTTCGGACGTATAGCTCCTTCGCCGTTCCCTTGTCAGGTTTTGAAGAACAGCTTGCAAAGATGATTCAGTTCCAAGAGTTCGTCGAGATAAAACCTAGAAAGGAAAAACAGCAGCAAGGCATGGAGTGATGAATGGAAATGCTGTTACTGATTCTTAGGAAAACAAAACAATCGTTGTTTCCCTTATTATTACCTCATCCCAATTCTTAGTATATCGCTTGGTAACATCACAAACACCGTCTTTGGAAATCCCAATAATATAATTCAACTTTTTACCCCATCTACAAGGCAGAGATTTTGTGAGGATATGGCAGTCCATTATGGATTGTTCAAAGACAAATATGGAAACAGGGAGATAACTGGTAAGAAAGAAAACTTACCCTTTCTCGTATAACATGGGATTGTCATACACTCCTTCACAAGGGTCAAGATGGATCCATCTGCAGTAAGCCAAAAAGGGCATAAATTACTTGATAGAAATTGCTTCACAGGAAATCAAATGTTTGGCACATGAAGTTTACCTTTCCAATGAGTGAGAGAAGCACTCCGTCCAGACATGATCTGTGAAGTCCAGTACCTGTAAATGAATAAAAATATTTCAAAAATACATTGTATACATAGAAAGCAAAACCAAATTTTTACTAGTAATGACAATGTTAGTTAGATGAATACCAAGCGAGAATCATAGCCGAATGCTCGGCAGTAAAGGGTAAAGCAGTTGGCCCACTCCCCGCAACGACCTCTTTTTGTTTCTACGAGCTGCACGAACAAGGAAGAAACATGGAACCTGTCAGTTAAATCAAGAACATAGATCTTCCAATGTACAAAGCTATTTAGTTACCTTTACTGGGTCATTGTACCGAGGGAATCGAGTAATTGTTGGACACATGGTACATCTGTATAAGTTATAGTGAAACAACAAAACAGTAAGTCAACAAAAAGTTCGAGAACAGCAAATAATCAAAGTATTGTAAGAATCAAGTAATTCTAGCTCTCAATCCAATACATTAGAGAAAAAAAAGAAAGGTTAAGCTTTTACAATCCTAAAATTCTCTCCTGGAATAAACGTCATATTACATTTCCATGCACAAAAGAAACTATGCAGAACTTCAAATGTAATTCACGTACCGATATATTTCAACTTGACTTGCTTCATAAGCAAGCTCTGAGCTAAGTGGGAATCCCATCCCCTGGATTACTGTATTGTTACCACAATGGTCACAAGGAGGTTGATGGACCCAACTGCATTATCACCCAGTCAACAACTAGAAAAAGAGGTTCTTTGAAACTACTGTGCCAATATATATTCTAACTACTAAATATGCTACACAGTGAGAGAACAAATCCCATCACGGAATTCAATGTAATCTTTCTGTGGTTTTCCTTTTTCAATTTTAAACTTTGGATTATGTACAATCTGAGAAGTCCTAAAAGACAAAAGAAAAGGAGCTTAAGAAAACCTGAAGGTTCTTCTAAACCAGAAAAGTAGCTGAAGCAGGAAAGCATCAGCTTGTTCAGCTTTCGATGGCTCGAAATTACCCTCCTAAATGTTTATTAGAAGCTTGGATAAGTTTAAAAATCTAACTTTATAAACGATTTCAAAACAAGACCTTAAAATTCTATTGAATCAGTGAATATCGTTCAAACCTTGGCGAGAGAAACCAATACAATCTCCTCCAGCTCGTCCGTAGGAACACTCTCTCGCGCAGCTTCTTGACGAACTGGATCTTCATACTGACACACACACAAAACAAATTTCAAATCATACATCAGTACAATTTCTAACACAACCTCTCCATAAGACTATTAGACGAAAAAAAAAGATTCACAGAAACAAATTCTTTTAATCACCATGAGAACTTGGCTAACATAAGGCCTAATTCTCTCATCGAATTCACCATCATCATGTAAATCCACAAACTGTCGAACAAAATCCAGCAATCTTCGTCTTGATTCTTCATCTGAGTCCACCATATCAACAGTAGTAATGGTTTCAGAGTTTTCTCCAATTGAAAGCAAACGAAGTTTATCAGATATAGAATCCAGATCAGTTTCATCAGACACCAATTGATCATCATCTTCTACAACAATCTATAACCCAAAATAATTGACCAAACAAAAATCATCACAGATTCAAATTCATCACTGGAATAAAACAATTTATTTACCTTTTGCTCATCAGGAGGAACCTGAGTGAGTAAGAATATTTGAACTCGTAAAACCTAAAGAGAAGCCATTGATTTTAATGTATCAGGAAAAAAAAAAGGATCAACGAAATCGAAATCGGAGACAGAGAAATAAATATGTATAGAAAGTGAAAGAGTAGACCTTAAGTCCATCTTCAGTGTTGCAATCAACATTGTAGGTCGAATCTTCGTGGCGTAAGTGAAACGTCCGAGCCACCATTTTCGTCAGATGATTTTATTGAAAATTTTCAAAACAGAGACAAAGAGTAGAGAGGCAACGACGACTTTTTATAGACCACCACCTGGAGTGGATCGCACGTCTCAAATGACAAACTCAAAAAGTAACTCTTACCACCTTCTTATTTCCTATTTTTCTTATATATTTTATTAATTCAAAATAAAGAGCTAATTCTCTCCACCTTTTTACATGTGACTCTTTCTCAGGTTCGGCCGTGACAAATTCTTAACTAAAGCAAAAAAAAGTTTTTAAAGCTCGTAAAGTATCTCCAATGGGGTATGTAAAGGGTTTTTAAAGAAATTTTCTTAGTATTAAAAAAATATAAATTGTATTGAAAAACATGTTACAAGAAACTTAGGTTAAGGATGGACTCTTTTAGAGTTAGGTTTTTTATTTTAAGAAACTTGTTTTCTCGATTCACATAAATTTATATTAGAAAATTAAGAAGAATCTCTCGAGAGATTCTCACCGTTGAGAAGGTCTTATGTCAAATAGGCTGAACTACTAACTACTTTAACATTATGGTAAATGATGCCCTTTATTAATATCTATTATGGTAGTGTCCAAAGCACTACTCTTTCTCCGTATGATAAGGGTTTCTTATTGCAAATACTAGATTTATAGATTTAATGATTCATATATTATAAATTAACGGAGATGTTTTATTATATTATCGAGAAGGTAAAAAAAACACAAAATTGGAATAAATTGTTTTTTTTTTTTTGGAAAAGGAAAAGAGATTATGATAAAGTCTGTTGCTTTAACAATGTCCATCTCAATGAATATTTATAAGATACCAAAAACAATATGTGATGAGATTAATAATCTATTAAATCATTTTTGGTGAGGAAAAGAGGATGATAAAAAACTTATTGGTATATGATGATGATACTCGTTTATTGAAGCCTAATGAAGGTTTATATATTCCAGTTCCATATTGAAACTGTTATTACAGTGTATATAATCCCTTAGTTCCTCCTCGATTATGTTTGTCACTAAAGCAGTCAGGTAATGTTGTTATATGAGAGTTCCCCTCCAGCCTATAGGATTAACCAATGCCATACTCTACTTACTAAGTAGCTATGAGTCTTGCGGCTGTACTAATTAGAGAACATTATACTTTCTTCACGATTTCAGAAAGCTTATGAACTCCGATTGTTTTTGAGATTTGTCGTATGACTAACATCAGATCTAATGGTCTATCATTGCCAACTAAATGGCCAAGAAAGTCCACTAGAAGCTTCCTACATCTCTCATCCTAAGGGAGTTTATCCAAAAAGAGATTATTATAAGCGCAAATAAGGAGCTATGGAGATAGCCAACTAGTCTAAGGGTTTTGTTCCAAAAAAAAAATTATTATAGATTTATAATGATTATAAATATTGTTGAGTTTAAAAAATTTATAGAAAATTTTTAATTTAATTCAAAATTTTGTAGAGAGTCTTTTAAAATATCACTTTCATAGGTATGATTTTAATACTTGATAAATTAATAAACATTATAAATTAATAAAAATTTCCGGTCCAGAATCGGGCCAATGTAAAAAATAGTAAAATTTGATAAGATAATAATTTTTTAGAAACTTCTATGTAAAATATAGTCACAATAATATCATAAATTAATAGTTATAAATTTTAGATATATATATCTATAACCATATATATATAACTAAGTCAGTTAAGTAAAATATGATTCCAGTGTTGTTTATTTTTTCTTGAAGTTTGAATCTCGTTGAAACTCATATCTAATTTTTTTTATTGCATCAAACTCTTTTGATATTGTTTGTTCGATCCACATCTAAAATTATGAAGAGTTCTAAACGCTATAATTGTTTCCATACGTGTAACTGATTCGAAAGATTTCATATTATCGTCTTTAACTTTTTAGCAGCATTGAACATAAGCCATAATAACTCTGTAATTCTAAACATAGTATATTAGGAAGGGAAGTAATATAAAATTGGTTTGAATTTTGTTAAAATGGAGAACGACCAATTAATAAATTTAACACTTAGTTCGAATTAAAAATAAATTGATATATTAGTTTTGAAAGGAAAATAGATTGATGCATTATTTCCGGAAAAAAATATATTGATGTTTGAGTTCGATGGAAAACTCAATATTTTTCATAAAAAAATAGATCATAAACTCTTCATGATATAATATGTTTTAGATTCTTACATTTTTATGTAATATTTTTTTATATTCAATATTGTCTGTTTTTATAATTGGTTACTGTGATTTGTTATATATTTAATAATAATACTTTTGAACAAAAATCATTTCTTTTAAAAAATATTTAATTTATTTTTGTTAATGTTGACTGTTGATACTTAATAGTACATGTTTATTATTTGACTAGTCAAACCTAATTTCTCTGCAAACTGAGTTAGAAGTTAAAACAACATAAATCAGATTTGTACTCCTTTTATTTAATAATACTCTCAATCGGAGATTGAAAAGGTCAATGAAACAATCTCTGTATTAAAACCTTGTTCACGTATATTTTGGCCTTTCCTGATTTTTATCATAATTTTCATTTGGGAATATTAGAGGAAATTTCTCAAATCACAAAATATATTTTTCTCACATTTTCTTATTGAAATTTGTGGGTGGACAAAAATGCCCCTACAAACAGAAAACAAAAAAGCAATGAAAATGTGTGGATGAGAAGCAATTGAAAACAAAGTCTTCAACAACCAAAAATTCTGAGTAAACCGTCGAACGAAACGCCGTCGTTTGAATCGCCACCAGCTAATCGAATCATAGCTTTGATATCATCGTCAGTAGCAGCCAAACCAGCCGAATCCATATAACTCTTAAGATCTCCATAACTCAATCTCCCATCTCCATCTTTATCCATCACCTTAAACACATCATTCATCAATCCATTTCCAGATCTACATAACGGCATCGCTCCTATAACTTTCTCAAACTCATCAAACTCAACGAAACCGTCTTTGTTCGCGTCGGCTACCGATATCATCGTTCCAATCATCATTTCGTCCTTGTCTTCACCGGAAGACGAAGAAGATTTGGGGATTCCGGCGTAGAATGCTCGGAGATCGTCGCTGCTGATTTTACCATCGCGATCTGTGTCGATGACTTCGAAAGCTGGCCGGAAATCTGAATTCACGGCGGTTATTGTACTCAGAATTCTACCAGAAGGACACATCGCTCCTCTCTTATCTCTAAGTTTGAAATTTTGAAAAATTTGGTTTGAGATTGTAAAGGAAGCTTTATGATTTAAGTGAACGTGAAGGAGGGTAGGGTATATATATAGGGACGAGTGCTGGCAGCATTTGAAGGCATAACTTTGACTGTGTATTTTAAAGCTTGATTAAGAAGCTTGTTTACTTTTTCTTTTTCAATTATTTTGCTTGTTATTTATTTTTTCTTGCTAATATTATTACTTTGGAATTACATTTGATGAAATAATTTTAAAGTTGTTAGATTATAATATTTATTATAAATAATGCACCTAAAATTATGAAAATAAATGTGTTATTATTTTACATGAATATTTTAAACAAGTGTCATTTTACCATTATATATATATAAACAAGTTTTTTTTTACATTTCAAACAAGCAAACATGTTATTAGAATTAAATACAGCATATTTTGATATATTTTTCTACTTTAAATAAAAATGTATATTTTATTTTTAACAAAGCCAAAATTTTTTATTACTGTTTTAAATCGCTTTCAAGTTATTAATAAATAAATAAATAAAAGTGATTTGTACTTAAATATAAAATTTTTAATTATTATTTAAATAAAATAAAACAAAAATGGAAATAAATAAAA
>KE157061.1:176078-213992 GCA_000411055.1 Leavenworthia alabamica
AAACATAAGTATATCATAGAATTTTAACAAAAAAAAAAAAGTATATCATAGAACCTAAATCTATTTTATAGAAAATAAACATTTAAATATTAGTACTAGAAAGAAAAAAACAAAAGTAAAGGAGTTTTTTTTTTAAGTCGGTCAAGAATGAATTTGATGAGTACGTAGCTGATGACATCAACAAAGTGGTGAGTGAGAGCCTCTGATTGGTAGAGAAAGTCGATTTTGTTTTCTCATGTTAGAAGAAAATGTGGAGAACACAATTAAACGTCTCTACGACTCCGACCACGACCAATACCTTCCACATCTTAATGGACCCACCGTACATATTCCGATATGTTTTGTCCTTTTTAGTAAAAAGGCATCAGAATCTTTTTTACTAAGGAATAAATAATAATAATATACTTATTATTATGTGGACTGAGACAAAAACTGCAATTTGCTTCACGTGTTCATATTTTGATATTTTGCCACAAGTACTATAATTTGTATATTTCTCAGTGGGTCAATGGTCTTTTAGCCAGATTTTTTGGATGTATATTAATTTTTTTTTTAATGATACTTGGCTAGGCTGGAGTCAAAATTATAATTTTTATAATTATAAGTGTCCCAAAATTAATTGACCACAAAAAAAATTGTCCCAAAACCAAAAGGCCAAAACTAGTTATAGTATAGTGGCGTGTGTTCATGGTTAAATATTTTTATAAAATGTTATATATTTTTTTTACTTAAAAATCTTTTGGGCCGGATATGACTGACAGATTTTCATAAAATAACATTTTTCAAATACGGCATTTCTAAGAAATCCTCAAAATTTGATAGTTTTTCACTTTTTCTACAACAATTCCTCAAAACTTTATTATGAAAATCTCAGATCTTTTCCATGAAAATTATGGAATTCAAGAATCCCCAAAGTTGCTATATAGAGAGACAAAGACAGTTTGGATAAACTGAAAAAAAGAAGTAAACAAACATCACAGCAAAAGAGAAGAAGAAGAAGAACATAGAGATATTCATTTTAAGTAACATCTGCTCAAAAGTATCAAATAAGCTAATAATAATAAATTGGAACATTAACAAAAAATAAAATGAGATGAAGTTTACTTGGTGTACAAGACATCTTCCCATGGATGACGGTACAATGGCTGTTTCAATCTCTTCTGATCAAAGGTATGTCCAATCAAACCAATGGACCTTGCAAGAACAAATAAACCGTTGAGATAACCTATCTGAACTATCTCATCAATCTCTTGCTTAGTAAACATTCCACTTCCAGCTAGAAGGTCTAAGAAGAGAGATCCAATGGCTCCATCAACATTGAGTACAAGGTTATTTGCTTTTGAGAGTGTGTAAGTCTCTACTGTCACTGCATACTCCATGTACTTCACTGCTGGGAAATTAGACCGAGCAAATTTCTGAAGCAACTCAACTCTTTTGTCTCTGTTGTCTCTGCTCTTGATTCTAACAAACCAGAAGCAAACATGTTTCAGATCTGTGTGAGTTTGTGTCTTTATAACAATGTTTGTTATGTTTTTTTTCCTACCTGTGTCCAATCCCAGGGACTCGGATTCCTTTCTTCTTCATTCCTTCGACGAATTCATAAGGTGTGAGATTCTGAAACAAGCAACCAATTAAAAGGTTAGAATCATGAATCCATGTCCTCTATGAAATAAGCCTTTTTTTACCCTGTCACATGCGTCCTTGAAGTATCGAGCAGCGTCATCAATGGCACCACCAAATCGAGGACCAATGGTTAATAAACCTGTTGGAAGGTTTTAACAGTCTTAGATGTTGTTAAATGGTAATGAACACCTATGTGTTTGCTAGGAAAAAAAAGATGTTAACTGACCTGAGACAAGACTTGAGACAAGGTCTTTGCCTGCTCTTGCTGTTACAATGGTGTTGTGAGCACCAGAGACACAGGGACCGTGATCAGCACACAGCATTATGCATATCTATTTCAAAAAGAAAAGGCAGAGACCAGAGTCAAATCTTGCTATGCCAATGTATGTATGAAGGGATAAAGAGAGATGAGAAGTAATACCTCAATGAACTTGGTACAGTAACGAGGTAGGCTACGTTTGAACCATAGAAGGGAAATGACATCACCCACTCCATAGCCTTGTTCAATGATGGAAGACATTGGAACACCGGCATAACATGGTTCCTCCCCTGTAAATATCAAAAAAATGGGATTAAAGAGATATAGGAATCTAGTGTTCACTGTGTTCCAACTCAGAAGAGTATGGTTTTAAGTTTCCATAACAATACCTCTGTCATCAGAAATGGTGGAGATGATGTGAGTAGGAGCTCGAACTTTCCCGCTCTTAATTGCAGAACTGAGATCCTCGGGGATTTGTGGAGGAGTCACTTCCTTGATAGGAGAGACCTTTCCTTCTTCAACCTTTTCGGAGGAATCGAAATGAACGCATAAGATTACAACAAAGGAAAATGCAAGCTAGCTAAGAACAGTGTAGAGGGAAACTCACAAGTTTCTCAAATGTCTCTTTGATTGCAGATTCCAGAGCTTCGAATGAAGTAGGAACAATAGCTCCAGCGTCCATGAGAGCTTGATTCTTAGCTTGTGCAGACTCCATCTCACCACCACTTTTAGCACCCTATTCATAATCATGTTCAAGAATTAACAAACAATAAAAGCCATTGCTTAAACCATTCTTTTGCGCAACAACTTACTGCATGACCAAACTGCACTTCAGACTTGAAGAGCCGTGCACAAGTTCCGCTGACCCAAGCAACCACAGGTTTATTAACTTTTCCCTGTTTCAAAGCTTCAACAAGAGAATATTCATCTCTTCCTCCAAGCTCTCCAAGCACAACCATCATTTTTATCTGCAATATAGCTCTTGAATAAGACATAGTTGAACTGAAAGATCCAAACATAAGATCAATTTCGTAACATCAAAGGAGCTTTCCATCGAGTATATATACTTGTGGGATGTTGTTAAACCGAAGGATATGGTCAGATAAAGTGGATCCAGGGAACACATCTCCACCAATAGCAATGCCTATAACAACATCCCCAAACACAAACCATCTTAATAATCTTCATAGATCATTAGTACATTACTTTACAATTAAAACACACCTTCATAGATCCCATCGGTCACACGAGCAACAGTATTATACATTTCATTAGACATTCCACCCTGTTAGAAAAAAAAGAAAGTGATGAATAAACTCTCAGACTCAACTACATATAAGATATCAGAGTCTTAACACATACAGATTTGGAGACAAAACCAACAGATCCAGGTCTGTAAAGCTTGCATTGGATAATGTTATCAATAGTTCCTGCAGTGTCACCAATTTTAAAAGCTCCAGCTTGAATACCACCAACAGTAGCTGGTCCAATAACAACCTGCCACCAACTCAACCTAATCAATCTCAACAAGATCACTTAACAATAACAGTTTAAACTAAAGCCAAATCACAAAACCTTATTGTTAGCACGAGCATAAGCAATCAAATGCTTAGTATCTGATTCAGGAACACCTTCTGCTATTATCGCCACAACTTTAATAGTTGGTTGCTTCAGAGCAGCCATGGATGAAGCAGCAGCACTAAAGATCACAAACATTAAACAAAACTATTGCAAAAAAAAAGTGAAAAATTCTCATACAAACCTCCTGAAAGATGCAAAGTTGATGAACACATCTGCGGTTGGATGCGTAGCACAAGCTGTCTCAATGCTGTAATAATAACAAAATCAAGATAATTTAACAAAAATCTGCAAGAAGTCTATGAAAAAATGTTGATATATTACAAAAACATACGAGGAATGAACAGGAATTGCGATCTCTTCTTGTCCAAAAAAGAGCTTTTGAAAGCCTTCAGAACCAGGGTTTATAATCCCAGCAACAGAAGGTGTTTCACGACCTAACACCAAAGTAAAACATATTTGATATTAGAATTGAATCTAAACAAAGACAATGTGATTGATTAGTTGTTATATATATACCACAAAGGAAGTCAAAATCGAGCATTCGTTGAACAGGAAGCTGCTTATAATTGTAGAACAAAGCTTGTGTTGTCTTTGAAAATAACTGTCCCGTTGCCATTTTATGAAAGCTGAGAAATCATAAACAAACAATGAGACAATGATCAGATCTACAAGCAAATGCACTGTGAAATTTTGGATCAATCTGAACAAAAACCCTTCAAAATTTACAATTTCTTAATCAATTAAAATCCAGATCAATCTTACTACATTACTGAATTTGGATTAAGAAAAAAGTTTCGATTTTTATGGAATCTCCTCGTAAATATCGAAACTTTTATGATATAAAAAGCCACGGATCGGAATCAATACAGATCTAAAAGCTTAAGAATTGTTTGATGTAAAAGAGAAAGGAGAAGAGACCTTGTGACGAGACGAGTCAGAGAAGCAGAGAGAGGAGAATTAATGGAGTAGTAGTAGTAAAGGAATGGTTTAGAGAGAAGGTGTAAGAACCATTAATATAGAAATGGGAGAGAAAAATAAAAGCTTCTACTAAGTGATGATGACATGAGATGAGATCTGTATCATGTGAGAGTTATTGTAATTGGTTAGTTTCACAACTACTTCTTACCCAAATTTTAATACTCTATCCAAAACTTACACCTAACAGTTTATACAAGTTTTGCTGGTGGGGGTGGCTTTGTCTTCAAGATTCAGCAACCTTTGGTTCAATTGTTTTTTTTAGAATGAGATTTGTGTATTAAGCANTGTACAATATTAAGTAGGTGTGGGCTAAATAACCATAACCGGAAAACCAAACTAAATCGAACCGTAAATTATAAATGTTTCGCTTTTGGTTTCAGTTTGGATTCTATTTAAAACTGTGATATTGTTGGGGTTTTTTTTTAATTTATATACATACTTTGATAATTAGAGTAGAAAGTTTTAATAAATTTTGAAAATATATTTTGGAAGTATTGTACAAAAAAATCTTTAAAAATCTAAAAATATAATCATCTTAGATAAAATTCAAAATTTTAGATTTTTAATTTCTTGTTTATTTATATTTTACGAATTTTGTCAAATTGTTCTCTTAAAATATATCATAAGGTTTGAAATTTGATTTTTCAAATTTAGTTTTACAACTTCAAAGATACAATTACATGTATATGGTTGTGAACACCAGAGACGTTGATGATAATAGAAGTGATAGTGTGAGTGTGTCATTGTTCATGATCAATGTGATAGAGTGAACAAATGTAGCTGATGATGATAATAGAAGTTTTCTAAGTTTTTTGTTTTAAATTTGAGATTTTTAGATTTACTATTTATAACATTTTAAACTTTCTAATTCATCTGATACATTTTATTTTTTATGTTGTTTTCTATGATTCATATATTTATTTTTTGGTATATTTGTCTCTTATTATTTTTTGTGAATCATGGAATAATGTATAAAAACTAAAATCAAAGAAAACTAAACCAAACTAATTACAGCTTTTATATGGTTTTAGTTTTATATGGTTCGAAGTATTTATATATTATCATTTTGTACCTATTAAAATTTTTACAACTATACAATGTACTCCGAATTTAAGATAAACAATTGTTATAAAAAAACCACAGACTTACACAAATCACAGCTTATAAATTTGTTATTATGTGTATTTATCATATTGTGTGTATCTCTTGGTAATTATAGGGTTTATAATTATTATAAGATACAATAATATTTTTTTGCTATAGAATAAAATACTCTATACATATTTCTGTCATCTGAATTTGATTACTTTTAAGGATATAACTACCGGCGAAAATAGTTATGAAAAAAAACCGGCTGAAAATATGAAACTTCAGAAATAAAAGTCCAAAAAAGAAAATAATATAAAGTGATTTCCGAAAATGAAGATTTAACCCTAGAGAAAACAAATCTAGTGAATGAGTCTAAAGAAGAAACAAATCTAACATGATGAGCCACAAGCTATAAACCTTAACTAACCGATTCTCTGTAACCGACGAAAAAATCCGTCAGAAATGACTATTTCCGACGGATTTGGCCGTCAGATTTCAGCTATTTTCTCGTAGTGACTAATGGACAATCTTATTTTTGCTTCTTCAGAATCAACTCGTGGAATCCAACTGAGAGATCCACTCCTAATTCAACAACTAGATAGACTACTCAAAGAAAAATCTTGACCAATGCAGTACTAACCACTAAAAGGATAGAGCAAACCAATGTTGGCAACGACTGAATAAAAAGAGACGATAGAGGTAGAGGAATCAACAACATCCAGAGAAAGAGACACAAATTAAACTACAATGGCACAAACAACTGTAAAAAACAGCTGACAACAAGCCTCTTCAACACCTCAGGAGCAATGAGACCACCAGAGTCGTGCTCATCACTAGTCAGTCTGCTTTGATCCAACCCGATAAACCACCCGTCGTAAGGCAAGCCTAGGAAACATCAACCAAAACTCCACAGTAAAAGGAGGAAGACCTTTACCTAAAGGATGAAGAGAGAGAAAGAGAAGCTATCAATGAACCAACAAGAAACTCATATTTAGATATAGGTTTTGAAACTATTGGACGAACCACACCATTAATGGTGCCTTTAGCTTCTAACAAACCAAAATCCAAACCGGATCTAGAAGATTAACTACTATAGATATTGCCTATCATCAATCCCTTTCATCTTAATCCAATACAATAACACAACAAAGAAAAAAAAACCCTAAAATGAAAACAGCAAGCAAACACAAAGGCCAGCGTTGGAGCTAAAGGAGCCGCCGCTGCACTTCTGTCACCAGCACAAAGAAGAAGGAGAGACGGAAGAGAAAATACTCAAAGAAGAAAAAAAAATCTAGAAAAACATGAAATGAAAAAAACCTTAGAAAACCATGACGAATAAATTTAGGTTAAGTTTCAAAAACGTGTAACAAAATCATTTTAGTCCAGTCTAATATCACTTTTTGTTACAATTTTAATTATTTCAACAATACTCCCATTTATACCTTACATAAGATACTCGAAAATCATCTAAATTATAAAAAATAAAATGTTAATAAAAAGATGACGAGACACGAACGAACAGTCTAGTATCAGCAGTGTGTATGAAGATTAAGGAAAATAACATTTATTAAATATGAAAGACTACAAATTAGAAAATGACGACCAAAGTACAAACTAATACAACAACAACACTCATGTCTTAAAGAACTGAGATGGTCCACTACTATTAGCACCAGCTGCTATTTCCACGTTTGCGTCCTGTCCGTTGCCGCCACCATTCTGCGTCACCGTTGACACAATCATATAATCTAACTGACTTAAGTAACTCGAAAGCCACGCCTTCTCAGCTCTAAGAACAGCGTTCTCCAACTCAACCGAGTTTAGCCTATGGCTCACAACTTTACATCTCTCTCTGTTATCTTTGTTTAATCTCTCCAAATTCGACATCTGGTCAATAGTGTCTAACAATAATTTCTTTTTCTTCAAACGCGATCTCCTAGACGATTCGCGGTTTGATAACGTGCGTTTACGTTTCTTCTCATCAATGTCGGAAACTGGAGTAGTCTTCTCTAGGGTTGCCATGTTTTGTCCTGAAAAAAAAACACGTAAAACCAATGGAGTATTACAAACAGATATACAGAATGATGATAAACAAGTAATAGTTGAGATTTATAATTTCATAACCATGACCATATATATTGACCATTGACATTTTATCCTTTGGTTAATAAGAATATCTAGAACATGTGATAGAGAAATTACATAAGAAGATTATTGATAAGGACAAGATTTAGAAGAGAGCTAGATTACTTAGAAGATAAGGATAAGATCGAAAATATGATAGTGGAGATGATATTTGTCTTAGGTTACTCGTATTTATAGATTAAAAAATATTATTCAAAATAAAAAGGAATATTCATTGAAGAACTAATCAGAGAAAAACACAAAAATATATTAAGGAAAATTTCGTTGGTCAAACATGTAACATTATATTCCTAACTCGTTTATATTCTTTTAGGACATAACAGCTAAATATGTGTTGTATTAAGCAGACCAGTAATTACCATTTTTTCATTTTTAGATATAAATTATTGTTTCATTAGATATTTAGTTGTCAAAGTAGGAAATTAAAATCTAGACAATAACACAGGATTCAGTAATTATTATGTTCTTATCCAAATTTAACTTTTATGTTAAAAAATCTCTAAATTTCATCCTCAATATAGTTTGTCTTTTCTCTCTTTCTCCTATCTTCATTTTTTTCATTTGTTATAAACGTTTGTTAATAAAGTTTAAACATTTGATTTTAAAATTGATTTTTAGACTGTTAAATTATTTAAACATTTATAAAAAAATTATAGTCATCATATGTCAACTGTGGTTTATATAACAAAACATTAATAGATTAATATAATTCTATTATTAAAAATATTTGTTAATATATTTAAAATTGTAATGGAGAAATTTTATTTAATTTGATAAAACATAAAACTAAATTAATGACAAGAGAAAAGTGGATTAATGTTGATGTTAAAGTAGTCATCCATTATTGTTGTCCAACTTTAGAAAATAAATAGGTGACTAATTAATATGATAAGCGGTAATTAAAATTTTTTAATGTTGTGAGTTTATATTATTAGGTTTTATTGTTTTAATATGTTAATAGTGAAACTATAATGCATATATAATATATAACATGATTTTTAAGTACATGAGCACTATAACTTCTAATATTCTGACTGATTATGGTCAGAGGCGGAGGTAATGGATGGCATGAGTGTAAAACAATTGACAACTTTTTATATATTTTTAAGGTTTAAAAACAATATTAATAATTAACACTTTCTACTTAAGTTTTCTAACGCCTATAAGTATGTTTTGGTTAGGAAGTCCTTCACTGTTTATAATAAAAACATATTAAACAATCTTAAAAAATTAAAATCATTAAATATAAAAAAATCCGAACTAATTAATAACTTAATTTAACACAAAAATAAATACAATAACCCTAGTTTCCATATATAGTTGATTCACCTTATTTTCTTCTCTTCATCTTCGTCTTATTTTTATTTATAATTTCTTTTTAACTCTAATTTCTACTTTTTATGCAATTTTATATTTTTTTATACTGTTATATTGATTAAATTTTAAACAAAATTTTACATACAGATTTTAATAAACTTCACTTCTCTGTAATTTAATTATTTTCACGTTTTGTGTTTTGTACCACGTTTGTTCTTTAGCTATATTATAGTGATAAAATGTTTCTAGAAATAAATATTACATAATTTTATTTAAGATGATTATTTGTAATAATTTATTTTTAAACAAAATTTATAATTTCCCTGACTAAATATTCTAGTTTTGCCATTGCCTATGGTATTATTTAGTTTAGAACACAAAAATGAAGGAAAATTATTACAAATACCATTTTACATATATTATTTTACATAAATGCCACATTATTTTGTTAATTTTTAAAAATACGATTCAATATTAAAACAAAACTAAACTACTCTTATGATTTATTATTTAAGGTTTAGAGATTATTATTAAGAGTTAGAATTGAGTATTTAATGTTTAGAATTTAAAATTTTAGTTTAGAATTTAATATTTAGGATTGAGAATTTAATATTTAGAGTTTAGTATTTAAGATTTATGGTTTATTATTTAGGATTTATGGTTTAGTATTTAGGATTAGGAATGAGTATTTAGTGTTCAGGGTTTAGAATTTTAGTTTTAGATTTAGGGTTCAGAATTAAAAGTTTAGGGTTTAGTAGATAGAGTCCAGGTATTTTAGGGTTTAGGATTGTAAATTACTTTGTCATTAGGGATAGTTTAAGAACAAGCCTCTTCAACTGAGAACAAGCCCCTTCAACACCTCAGACTGATCAGAGCAATGAGACTACCAGAGTCAGGCTCATCACTAGTCAGTCTAGCTAGTGATCTGCTTTAATCCAAGCAGAGGAAACCTCAACCAAGACGCCACAGTAAAAGGAAGAAGAGTTTTGACCTAAAAGATGAAGAGAGAGAGAGAGAGATAGAGAGGGAGAGAGAGAGAGAGAGAGAGATAAACCGTCAATGAACCACCAAGAAACCCATATCAAGATATGGGTTTTGAAACTATTGGACGAGCCACACCATTGTTTCATAGATCCAGTACCTGTAGCTACTATATATATTGCCTAATCTCTTTCATCTTAATCCAATAAAATAAAACGACTAGAAAAAACCCTAAAATGAAAACAGCAAGCAAATTAACACAAAGGCCGGCGTCGGAGTTAAAGGAGCCGCCGCTGCACGCCTGTCACCAGCACAAATACGAATTAAGGAGAAAATACTCAAAGAAGAAAAAAAAATATAGAGAAACATGATATGACAAAAAACCATGGCGAATAAATTTAGGTTAGTTTCGAAAACGTATTACAATTTCGAAAACCACTTTTTTGTTTCAATTTTAATTATTTCAACAATACTCCCATTTATACCTTACATAAGATACTCGAAAATCATCTAAATTAAAATGTTAATAAAAAGATGAGGAGGCACGAACGAACAGTCTAATATCAATGTCTGTGAAAATTGAGGAAAACAAAATTCATTAAATATGAAACATTACAAATTAGAAACTGACCAAAGTACAAACTATTACAACAACAACACTCATGTCTATTACTACTATAAACACTATTGAGGAAAATAAAATTCATTAAATATGAAACATTACAAATTAGAAAAGGACCAAAGTACAAACTATTACAACAACAACACTCATGTCTTAAAGAACTGAGATGGTCCAGTCCTATAAGCACCAGCTGCTATTTCCACGTTTGCGTCCTGTCCATTGCCGCCACCATTCTGCGTCACCGTTGACACAATCATATAATCTAACTGGCTTAAGTAACTCAAAAGCCACGCCTTCTCAGCTCTAAGAACAGCGTTCTCCAACTCAACCGAGTGTAGCCTATGCTTCACAACTCTACATCTCTCCCTGTTATCTCTGTTTAATCTCTCCAAATTCGAGATCTGGCCAATAGTGTCTTCCAATAATTTCTTTTTCATCAAACGCGATCTCCTAGCCGATTCTCGGTTTGATAACCTGCGTCTAAGTTTCTTCTCATCAATGTCCGAAACTGGTGGAGCTGTCTTCTCTAGGGTTGCCATGTTTTGTCCTGAAAAGAAAACACGTAAAACCAATATTAATGGAGTATCACAACAGATACAGAATGATAATAAACAAGTAATCAAGAGAATTAGTTGAGATTTATAATTAATTTCATAATAACCATGACCATATATATTGACCATTGACATTTTTTCTTTTGGTTAATAAGAATATCTAGAACATGTGATAGAGAAATTACATAAGAAGATTATTGATAAGGACAAGATTTAGAAGAGAGATTACTTAGAATTTAAGATGAGGATAAGATCGAAGATATGATAGTGGAGATGTTATTTGTCTTAGGTTGCTCGTATTTATAGATGGATTATATTTTGTAACATCCATCTTTTTATTTTGTTGGTCAAACATGCAATATTATATTCCTTACTTGGTTATATTCTTTTAAGACATGACAGCTAAATATGTGTTGTATTAAGCAGACCAGTAATTACCATTTTTTCATTTTTGGATATAAAAGATTGTTTCATTTTATATTTAGTTGTCAAAGTAGGAAATTAAAATATAGACAATAACACAGGATATTTATGTTAAAAAATCTCTAAATTTCTTCCTCAATATAGTATTTTATTTTTTCGTTTTTCTTTTGATTTTCTCTACTATCTTCATTTTTTTTTTCTTTTTTTCTTCATTTCTTCATTCCTTAACATCTACATGTTTAAAATATCTTTATAAATTAAAATTTTTTTTATCTTATTATTAGTTAAGATTTTATTTTATGAATTTAGAGACATATTTTAGATTTAGTTTTGTTAAAAAATATTTGAAGTTATCAAGATGAATTACGACGTTCACTGACAATGATCATGCATGCATGAACTCCAATCACTGACAAATTAAATCTAAAAAAAGCATATGAGGGTTTTGTCAAAATGTGAATTTTGAATGTGTGTCATCTTCACAATATCGTTTAATTTGTCGAAATGATTCTCAAAATGCTACAGTTAACTGCTTGTGGTATATAACATATACACAATATATGTTATATATTATAAAATCTAAATTATCTTGAAAATATAGATATTTGAAATATTTGTATATATAGTATATTATAATATTAAAAATTTTGTCGTAATGTTTAAACATTTGTCAATAAAATTTAAACATTTGTTTTTAAAAATCGAGTTTTAGATTTATATCCACTAAATTAAGGAAATTATCATTAAAATATATAAATTTATATGAAATATGTGTTATAAATTTTTTAATTTANGTTTTAAATTTTAAATATCTTAAGCCAACCTTTTGTAACCTAAAAATTTGATTACCCTAACTTTATCTGCAAAATAAATGTACTCGTTATCTTTAAAATATATGTATTCTACCAAAAAAAATATATGTTATCTGCAAAATATACATGCTTTCCAGCAACAAATATTTATTATCACAATAAAAAAAAACCCTGAAAAAAATATGTTTTTCCGACAAGAAAGAAACAAGTATTTATAGGGGGACAAGTAATTTACAAGACAATAAAAAATGTAATTACTAAATTCCACATGGGCTTAGAAAATAAGAATTTGAAACTCAATTCTACAAGCCCAATATCGGCCTTTTATAACAATAAAACAAATCGTAAAAGTCCAAAAGTAATGTGGCTGCTGGGATTCGAGCCCAGGTCTCCACGGCCACAACGTGGAATTCTTACCACTAAACTACAGCCACTTTTATTATAATATAAAAAATAAAATAAATATTACTAACAGTAACACATAAGGAGTGGAACACAATAAATTAAATAAGCAAAACGCAACGTTTTAAGTCGGCTTGGTGTATATGTGTTGTCTGTTTGGCTCTATCCACTGTGCGTTTCTCCACAATCCCTTCGCCTTCTACCGAGATTTTATTTTGCACAAAAACAACTGAATAATACAAACAAACTAGTAGAGAAGCTTCAGGACAATGAAATCTCTATGCTTCTATTGATTTTGATCTTCTCTCTTCATATTTACAATCTAAAAAACCTAATATCCTATTTCTCTTTTTGACTCTCTTGTTTTTGTTTATTTTCCGCTATTTTCTTCTTCATCCTTTGAATCCAAACGAAGTGTGAGGTTTCAAAGAATCTCTAGCTGCTTCCTTTTCTCCAGACCTCAAAAGGGTTAGTCAAAGTATTATTGTATTTTCCTTTTTTGTGGTGATTTTTTTGTTTGTTTATGTTTGTTAGAGGAACTGTTGTTGGCATTGTGCATGTGTTGTTGTTAATCTTGATTCTGTATTGGAATGTTGATTTTAATTCGTGTTTGGATTGTTATAGATGGGGGATTTGAAACTTAGGGTTTTTGTTGTTGTTGCAGGGACAATGTGTTGTGGGTTTGGGGTTATTTCGTCTCTGTTTGTTCTGTGATTGTACTTCTCCTTGGCTCACACTGCTGAATCGGAGGTTCACTTTCTTCCTAAGCTCTCTTATCTATTTGAAAGTTATTAACTTGCATTATGATTGGATATAGATTTCGTGAAAATACTAGCAGGATTCTTACAAGTGTATTCAGTGGAGTTGTTGATCTTGGACACTTGATTTTTGTAGTAGAATGATCCTTTAATAGACTAAGATTGTATTTATAGGATGAAGTAGACAGGTTAACAGCCATTAGTATGAGGATGGAGTATATAGATTTAAGCAGTTGTACACCTATGACATCATGCCAATTCGTTTGTTTTTTTTTTTACTGTCCTGGAGTAGTTTAGGTAGTTTACTGTGAAGAATTAGATATGAACTACGTGGTTGACCGCGTTCAAAGTTTGGAGATGCATAGGTTTCAACATTATCCGCAGTTCCTTAAGGTTTCGAATGGTGTTTCCCTGTAATTTTTCAGAGATCAGAACAAGTATAATACCGCCTAGGATGATAGGATCTTATTTTCGCTTATCTTCTTGGTTGGAATTACAATATCTTCCTGGTGTTTTTATTTGTCTTTCCATTTTCTAGCTGTTGGCTTTGCGTTGATTATTGATGTTAATGTCTGGCAAATTGACAGGGTCTAATGGCTCTTAGGAAGAATTCTCCAAAACCCAATTCAGTTTCTCTCCCTATGATGAAGCCTTTGAATATCTCCAGAAAATTGCCAGGGAATGTGCAGATTCCAGACCCAGATATTGCTCAAAATGCTGTGCCTAACATTGACTTGGACCTGCGGGAAGTTTACTTTTTGATGCTCCACTTACTTTCATCTGGGCCATGCCAGAGAACTTTTGCACTTTTGCGACGTGAACTTCTTGAACATGAACTTCTTCCGAGAAGATATCATGCTTGGTACTCAAGGAGTGGATTGCCTAGTGGCGATGAGAATGATGATGGCAATTCCTTTCCTTTAAATTATACTGAGTTAGCTAAGAAGTAAGTAATAGAGTTGCTTTCAGTGATTGTAGTAATATGAATTTTAAATGAATTTTTATGTAAAGAAGTTAATCATTTGTCATTCATTTCTCCCTATTTTTTTTTGTTAATGGCTACTTTAGGGTTTCTTCCCACCAGAGGTTTTCACTTGTTTCATTGCATTGTATGTGCACTCTCAGGTATCCTCACGTGAAAAAGGATCACTTGGTGGAGCTTCTGAAGCAATTGGTCTTTAATTCAAGCAGGCCTAATCCCTCACGAGGGATTGGTGATGGAAATAAAATGGTTGCAGCTGGTGTTCCAACACTTTTAGGGACCGGCTCGTTTTCCCTTTTGAGCTGTAGGTGATTTCTAAAATTTGTTATTTTTTATTGGTGACTGTAGTGTGGTCTTTTGTCTCAGTATAGACACAAACTCACTCACAGGCACACACACGCATAAATACTTGCATACACATATACACAAAATTTGTAATAACACCAATTTCTCTTAAAGATTAGTTGAGCTTTTATTTTGCATTTACGAATTTTATTTGATAATATATTGTTTTGCTAAAGAAGCCTCCTTTGGTTTTGCAGATGACAAGGAAATAGTTGGAAGTGATCTCAAACCACCACCTATTGGCATGCGTTGGCCTCATATGCATGCTAATCAGGTGTGTGCTATAAATTTGAGGGAAATTGGTGGTGGTTTTGCCAGACATCATCGTGCCCCATCAATTCGTGCAGCATGCTATGCCATTGCAAAACCATCATCAATGGTACAAAAGATGCAGAATATCAAGAGGATACGTGGACACAGAAATGCAGTGTACTGTGGTATGATATCTGACTGTTTAGGGGTGAATCTTATTTCTGAATAATAGACTAATCATTTAGATGAACTGAATACCTAAAGCTAAATGTAAATGCTGCAGCTATATTTGATCGCTCAGGAAGGTATGTAGTCACCGGTTCAGATGACCGTCTAGTGAAAGTCTGGTCAATGGAGACTGCATACTGCCTAGCCACATGTCGAGGGCATGAAGTGAGTTCCAAGTACTCTATGAAAATGCTAATATTTTGCTACTTTATATTAACTGGTGCTTAAAAATTATGTGTTTTGGTGCATATCTAAGGGTGACATAACTGATCTTGCTGTGAATTCGAACAACACTTTCATAGCATCTGCATCAAATGATTGTGTGATCCGCGTTGTAAGTTTCTCGTATCATCCTCTGTATATGTTTCCATTTTGTGACTTCCATATATTAGCATCCTTGATGACTTCACCTATCTGGATTTTTGTAGTGGCGATTGCCGGATGGCTTACCAGTTTCTGTCCTCCGTGGACATACCGGAGCTGTTACTGCTATTGCGTTTAGTCCCAGACCTGGATCTCCTTACCAGCTTCTCTCGTAAGCCCTGTTTTTAAATACTTTTTCCTGGGATCATGTATGTTAGCTGGTGCATTATTTTTCCTCTTTCGTCTAAAGAATATTTAAGAACTCTGTATACTCTGTCACTTGTTTTCGTTTGGATGACATTGACATCATGCCAGTCGATTTGTGGATTTCCTGTTGATTGCCCATTTCTCTGTACGTTTGAACTTTTGAATAAAATAACCACTTGGTCACAAAGCTGGAAAGTTAAATGCATTCCGGTTTATTGTCCTTCAGATGGAATTTATGATGTTGAGCTATTATTGAGCTGCGAAATATATCTGTTATGTCACTTCTCATGTCTTTATGTTGTGTTGGTATTCTATTTGCGTGTTTGGAAAAGGTACCTTATTTCATTGTCATCTCTGTAAGTTGCTTGAGCCCTTTGTTAAATCTCTACAGATCGTCAGATGATGGTACATGTAGGATATGGGATGCTCGGGGTGCCCAATTTGTTCCCCGGATATATGTCCCTCGGCCTCCAAGTCCTGGTGTTTATTGCTTTACATTCCTAGTTAATTGATTTTTCTTCTGATCTATTGGAAGCTTTAGGACTAACTATGGAACCCTATTACAGGAAAGAACAGTGGCCCTTCTTCTAGTAATTCTCAGCAGAGTCACCAAATCTTTTGCTGCACATTTAATTCTAATGGATCGGTTTTTGTCACTGGCAGTTCTGACACTCTTGCTAGAGTATACTCGGTACTGAAAAATGTTTCCTGACTGTATCTTGGTTTGAGTTAAAATTTCTCATATTTGTTTTCTGCCAAATTTTATATGTTTCACAGAAAAAGGTTGTTTCCATGGTTACAGGTTTGGAGTGCTAATAAGACCAATACTGATAATCCAGAACAGCCAAATCATGAGATGGATGTTCTGGCTGGACATGAGAATGATGTTAATTATGTTCAGTTCAGGTTAGCTAATTATTTTTTGAAATTACATTTCTCATGAATTCTTAATTGTCTGATCCTATTCATTTGCTGTGGTGCTTTCCAGTGGTTGTGCTGCGGGGTCCAAATTTTCTGTAGCTGACTACTCAAGAGACGAGAATGTTCCAAAGTTCAAGACTTACTGGTCTGGGTCTCTGCTTAAAGTTATAACCTTGCAATTACGATGAACTTTTCACAGTTTCCTAATGTTTGTTGTGTTTGACACTATGCTTCTTCTAGGCTCTATCATGATAACATAGTTACATGCTCTCGTGATGGTAGTGCAATCATTTGGATCCCACGATCCCGGAAATCACATGTAACAATTAAAATTTCACTAAGATTACTACAACCACATTTAATATGGTTTTGTATGAGCGGAAAAAACAGATCTTTATTTATGTCTTCCAGGGAAAAAGCTGCCGTTGGACACGAGCATATCATCTCAAGGTTCCACCTCCACCCATGCCTCCTCAACCTCCTAGAGGTGGGCCACGTCAACGGATCCTACCTACACCTCGTGGGGTTAACATGATTGCTTGGAGTCTAGATAATCGTTTTGTCCTTGCTGCTATTATGGGTAATACTATTTTGACACTCTTGATGACAATGAGTTTATCCAGACTGATTTCTTCGAGTGCTTCACTCTTGCTAACTAGAATCATTTTCTATGTTCAAGATTGTAGAATATGCGTGTGGAATGCCTCTGATGGTAGCTTGGTACATTCTTTGACTGGCCATACAGCATCTGTGAGTGCTTGATCCCTTCTGTATATTTCTCTTCCTGTTATAGATTTGGTGGCTTATCTTACGGCAGGTTTAGGAATTGCAAAATCTTTTGACCTGTGTACTTTAAAGCAAGAAATTCGCTGCCCATACCTATAGAAACAAATACGAAAATCATACTTCTTCTATGACTAGTGAAAACACTTCCAACCTTGCGTAATGCCTTGTAGGCTTGTATATTGTCTAAAAACTATGACTAATGAAGCTAGTCTGGTTTCTGTTTTAGTTTTCCTCTTATTTCCTTGTATTGCCTTTATCAACATGTCATCCTTATTTTTTGTAGACCTATGTTATGGATGTGCATCCTTTCAATCCTCGTATAGCTATGAGTGCTGGATATGATGGAAAAACAATAGTGTGGGATGTAAGTTTTACTTTGCTCCACTGTCTAATCCCTTCGTCAACATCTGTATTACTAAAGCTCTTGTTTTTGTTCTTCTAGATATGGGAAGGCATACCTATCCAAATATACGAGATCTCACACTTCAAGTTGGTTGATGGGAAGTTTTCACCGTAAGCAAATAGCTTTGTGCTGTAGGCGTTAGACTCCTACTCCATCTGATGGCTAATATGTATCTTCGTAATGCAGGGATGGAACATCAATTATACTTTCAGATGATGTGGGCCAACTGTACATATTAAGCACAGGCCAAGGGGATTCTCAAAAAGATGCTAAATATGATCAGGTATCAATATAATTTCAGCTTCATTTCTGTATTTCTAGTCTTCTACCGTCTACCTTTAAACTACTGTGCGTCTTTCAGTTCTTCCTGGGGGATTATCGGCCATTAATTCAGGACATATATGGTAATGTCCTTGACCAAGTAAGTGGCTCATCATGTCTTCCCCTCTTAGTTGTCTTACTTATAAATTGATAAAACCATTTCTTTCATGTCTGTATTCAGCTCGTTATAGGCTTTAGTACAATCACTAATAAACATTTGGAAACTTTGATTCAGGAATCGCAGCTTCCACCTTATCGCCGAAATATGGAAGATCCTCTTTGTGATTCAGGTTTTAATCTCTTTATTGTAGTTATAAGTGTTTTGTGGATCCTTCCACTCAGAATGCACATATCATTCACTCTCTACTGTTATACATTCTAGGGATGATTCCATACGAAGAGCCATATCAGACTATGTTTCAGAAACGGCGACTTGATGCCTTAGGAAAAGAATGGCGACCATCTTTATTAAACCTTGCTATTGGGCCGGATATCACTTTAGATCAAGATTACCAAATGCCACCTTTGGCAGATCTAGACTTAATACCCTTGCCAGATGTAATGGAGTGGGAACCAGAAATCGATTTCTTAAGTGATGAAAATGACTCTGAATACAACGTGCCAGAAGAGTATTCGTCTGGAAAAGAGCAAGAGTGTTTAAATTCTTCAACCTCTGGTGAGTCAGATTCCAGTTCCGGTGAAAGCGATGAGGACGACGATCATCAGAATAGCCTCAGAAGATCCAAAAGGAAAAAACAAAAGAAAAAAGTGAGTAATTTGTGACATTGCTTTGTTCTGTGCGAAATATGTTACTTATCCCTTTTACCTCTTTACCAGGCTGGAATCATGACTTCTTCGGGTAGGCGTGTCAAAAAGAGAAACTTGGAGTTAGAGGGACCTCCAAGCAATAACAAACGTACCAGAAAATCCAGTAGTGGTCGTAAAGAATCAAAGAGGAAATCAAAATCAAAATCGTCCAGACCTAGGAGAGCAGCTGCGCGAAATGCCCTCTCTTGGTTTTCTAAGATTACAGGTACATCTAAAGATGCAGAAGAGGAGGATGCCTCTGAATTGAGTGATTCATCAGAAAGTGAATCGACAACACAAGACTCAAGCACTGGTGGTAGTGAACTTGATGTAGCTTTATTGAATGGGTATGGGAAGCAAGCCAAGGGGAAAAGTATTCTCATATGTGACTCAGACGATGGGGCTCAGCATTGTGATATCAGAGAAACTCACCCTGCTGAAAGGAAGAGATTGGTTCTTAGGTTCCCTGTTAGGAGTGCAGATAAGCTTACCTTGTTGGAGAACCTACCTGGATCATCTTCTGATGTTCCAACTCCAACTTTAGGGAATGGCCGTGCTGAAGGCTCGAGGATTCCTGGGAATCTTGATATTCACAAAGATCAGTTTGAAGGGTTGGATGCAAGTAAAGTCAAATGGGGAATGGTTAAGGCTCGTAGATCAGAGCGAAAGAGAGGTGAAGGAATGTCATGGCATGGACTAATGGGCTCTGACCGAGAGGGAAAGGAAAATATTGTTGAAAAAGATGCAAATCACCATGATAATTGTGTAACAGCACCTAGTTGTTTGGAATCAAACACATATATAGATGACATAGCACTTGACACTGACATGGTGATTTCTAATGGTTTGCCAAGTGGTGTGGAACTATCTGTAGGACTAGATGGATCACAAAGTCGACTGGCTGATGACAGGGTCTCTAACGGTTCTCAGGATGTAACGGGTCACCGGCACGATCTAATAGATAGCCTTCCACCAATCTCGAGAAAATTGAGGATACGTTCCAAGAGGGTTTCAAGGACTCCTGATGCAGCTTTGAGGCAAGAAGGAAAATCTTCCTCAATAGAGCAGGAGACTGGTTGCTCTGACGCATTGAATGATAATTTTAAAGACACTGGATGTGATTTGGCAATGGACTCTCAAAAGGATGGTCTGGTTGGGACAGAGATATCTCTGAGAAATGATTGTGATCAGGATCCAAATCCTCAGATCAGTGATCCTCTCTCAATTGGTAATGACGTTCCTGGGTCACATTCACATCCTAAACGAATGTTTGATTTTGTGTATAGACGACAGAAGTCACGGAAGCATAAAAATACATCAGATGAAGGGGATACTCTTACTAAAGAAATTAGTTCAGGTTCTTGTAGTCAGGATCATAGTAGTGGCACTAAGTCCCATGAAGGTGCCCCTAATGGGTTTCATGGGACTCGGTCGAATGGATTGGTAAAGTCAGAAGGCAGTTTGACACACATCGGAGCTAAAGTAAATGATTCACGTGGAAACCAAAACTCAGAAGAAGAAGAGAAATCAGCTTCTGGGGCAACAGTTCGGTTGAGATCCACAAGAAACAGAAGGTCCACTTATCCTTTTAGTGAAACTAAACCTATTGAAAGAAAGAAGCCTAAGCAGTTAATAGAAAATGCATCCTGGTTGACATTATCAACACATGAAGAAGGTTCTCGTTATATTCCCCAAATGGGGGATGAAGTTGCTTATTTGCGACAGGTAAGTGTTTGTGATGATTTTATCTGTTGGTTCGTTTCATTAACTTTTGGTTATCGATTTTTAACTTGTGGTGGTAACTGTTGTCTTTCAGGGGCATCAAGAATATTTAAGCTTTAGCTCCTTGAGGGAAGTGGCTCCTTGGACTTCAATAAAAGGGGGAACTTTAAAGGCAGTGGAAATTTGTAAAGTGGAAAGTCTTGAATATGCAACTCTTCCTGGTTCTGGGGATAGTTGCTGTAAAATGATACTTAAAGTCATCGATCCGAACTCCCAAGTTTTCAATAAAACTTTCAAACTTACGCTGCCTGAGGTGGTGACCTTTCCAGATTTTCTTGTGGAAAGAAGTCGGTATGAAGCAGCAATACAGAGGAACTGGACTTGCAGAGACAAGTGTAAGGTTTGGTGGAGAGATGAAGGTGAAGAAGATGGTAGTTGGTGGGAAGGACGGATTCTAGCTGTGAAACCCAAATCACCTGATTTTCCTGATAGTCCCTGGGAGAGGTACACAGTTAAATACAAGAGTGACCCGACCGAGACACATCTTCATAGTCCCTGGGAGCTTTTTGATGCTGATACCAAGTGGGAGCAACCTCACATTGATGATGAACAACGAAACCGTTTGCTCTCAGCCCTAACAAAGCTAGAGACTTCAGGCAAAAGAAGCCAGGTTTGTGATTGTAATGAATTTAATATCGATCTCATGGTGTTAATTCAAACTATCTTTAGCCACCAGAGAAATTTATATAGATCACTCTTTATACTCGGTTTAAGTTAACTAGTGAATTAAGAAGAGACAAAGACACAACACAACACTATGCCCAACAAAAAACATATCAATGTGACATATTTCTCAACTAATTCGTTTCAGGACTCTTATGGTCTCCAAAAACTGAACCAGACCGTGGGAAACTCCAGCTATACCAACAGGTTACTTTCTTCAACATTGGAAGAGGTTTTGATTGGGATCAAGCTGACATGGTATTTTTTATTTCTATGGACTCATCCGCAGGTTCCCAGTTCCTTTGTCTCTTGAAGTAATCAGATCAAGGCTTGAGAACAGCTATTACCGGAGTGTAGAAGCATTGAGACATGACGTATCAGTTATGTTATCCAATGCAGAAACTTACTTTGGTCGAAACAAAAGCGTAGCAGCCAAAATCTCACATCTATCTAAGTGGTTTGATCGCACTCTGCCTTCTTTGTAGTTTATATGTAGATATTCCCAAATTATTTTAGTTAGGGTTTCTACAAGTTTTTAAAAACTCCAGTTCAAAAGGAAGGAGTGAATTTTAGATTTAGGGTTATAGTGGAAAAGAATCTCTTTTACTGTAACTAAAGAGAGATATATGAGAGGTCAAAAACATTTGATGCTTTGCAAAACAGGAATCATTTTCAAGTTATGAGTAAACTAAACCCAATTTGAGAAATTTTTTGTTTTCTGCTAATATAGTACAAGAGAAATAAGTATTGATGAACCTACTTGAGATAATGCTCTTATATCTTTAAACTCGCATGTTAATGTAGAGTGTTGCAACTTGGCTTGGGCACGAAGCGAATATTCGGAATTTTTCTACTATTTGTGATTCGATTTGTATCCAACCCGATAACCATGAGTATATGCATTCAAAACCCAATGAGACATTTTAATGGGTTTGGCCGTAATCGATAACTCGTTAAAACATAGAGTGTTGCAACTGGGCACGAAGCGAATATTCAGAATTTTTTCACTATTCGTGATTCGATTCGTACCCGATCCAATAATCATGGCTATACGTACTCAAAACCCAATAAGACATTTTAACGGGTTTGGTTTGGCCGTACCCAATAACTGAATTTTCGGATATACCCGATCGGATGCAGTATTTTGCCCATGCCTAATTAATGTAGAGTGTTGCAGAGAGATTTATCAATCATATGTATATTATATGTTCACATTAAGTAAAAATATTCTCGCATTTATAAAATTTTAAATCTTAATACTAATTATAAAATAGAAAGAGATTCTTACATCGATCAGTTTGTTACAAAAATCAAAGTTGAACTTGGGGAGAAAAAAAAAGAAGCAGTGAGTTTTCCTCATGAGAGCTCAAATTGATTGATTCACTCTTAACAAATGATTTTCATAAAACCAATTTCAACGACGTTTGCTGTTGTGCCTCTTGCTCTTCTTCTTTCTACTGCTTCTGTCTTCATCAGAATCTGAATCCGAACCTGATTCTGATGATTCAGATGACTCTGATGATGAAGAGCTGTATTTTCTACGTCTTTCCTTCCTCTGCTTTTGCTTCTTCTTGCTCTTCTTAGCCTTCCTTCTTCTCCTCCTCCTTTCTTCCTCTGAGTCCGAAGATGAACTGTACTCTGAACTACTCTCTCCAGATGATTCACTATCTGTTTCAAACACAGAGGCTTCACTGTCACTACCTGAATCCGACTTTGACCTGTGCTTTCTCTTACTCTTCTTAGACCGCTTCTCGTCTTCTGCTTTCCCATTTACAGCATCTGTCCTTTCATCATCATCATCATTATCATCACCAAGGTCATCAACCGAAGGCTTCATTCTCAGCTTAGGATTCTTAAGCTGCTGAGTTCTCGATGGCCTAGAAATGTAAACCCTTTCATTCTTACATTCATAAGTCCAATGTCCTGTTTGAAAACATTTCTGACACTGTGAAGCTACGGAGGTGCTTCCTCCTACAGCTGATGCTGACATTGACTTATCTTTCCTTTCACCAAGTCTAACAGCTTTCTCAGTACTCATCAAATACATCTGCCTTTTTGCTTCCCTTTTCTCTTGCCATCGACTTGGACCTTCTTCCTTCTGCCCATAAGCATTAACGTTTCTTGCTGCTGCAGCTGCTGCTCGCTCAGCTTGAGTACGACTCAAACCTTTAGCAGCTGTGAGTGCTGCAGCTTTGATCCTATCTGCTGCAACTTGTGTTTTCTCTTCTTTTGAATCAGACATGTCTCTGCATCATCCCAATCAAAAATACAATAAATTTAGACCAAATCTAAATATAATCAATCAAAAACGTGAACAATAATGTTTAAGAGACAAATCTAGGAATCCATATAAAACCTAAAAAGGGTATTCGAAATTAGGGTTTCTCTACTCGACCTCGATTCAACTAACTGGGTTTCGCTACTTGAAACATAACAATCAAATTCGAAACATAACTGCGTTTACGATTGCATCTGAGAAATCGAAGTGAAATTTCTAGAATAGAATTGGAGCAATTAGGTTTATCGATCTATTAAATTTGTTCCAAGATCTACACCAAAACTGGAGAATAAATCATAGAAAACTTACAATTAAGGAACACGAACACCAAGAGGAAGATTGAAGAAGCTTGATTGGGAGAGAAACTAATGGAGAAGCCTGAGAGAGTGAGAAGGCGGCGCAAAGCTCAGATGAAGAAGAGAGAATGAGAGACAAAAATATTCCTCTCAACTCTTTTATATATTTTCTCAAGTCCATAACTTCTTCGTTTTTACACAATTTACCTCTTTCATCATTTCTTTCATTGGCATCCTATATTTATTTATTTTTGATCCTATCTTTTATAACATTTAGATTTCAGATCGGAATCAGTACGGATTTTTTTTTGAATTCAGATTCGACAATTTATTATACGTTTGAATTTTATATATTTGGTTCATGTTCAAATAGGATTTGTAGCTATCTATCTAATCTATACATTGTTTTCTTCTTTTTTTATATTATCTCTGTACATCTTTTATTTGCTGTCATTTTCTTTTACTAAAGTCTATAACCTTAGTCTTTTAGATGGATCTTCTTCATCTTCATCCTCTTCGTCATCGTCATAATCAACCAGACCTCTGTACCTTTTGCTATATGATTAATATAAACCATTAACACACTTACTTCTTCTTGTTATTGCTTATCAAATCCATGAATTTCTATACCTCGGAGAAGCAGAAGAAGAAGAACTTGCACTAGTACCATGACCCTTAGCTTCTTCTTTTGCAGAACCTGAATCTTCCTCATCCAGAGCGATCCCTTTTCCTCTCGTATCAGCTGCTGTATCACTCCTGCTCCTTGTTTCCCTAACTCTAAAGGACTGCAGACACCATTGACACATTATTAAACAAAGAATATATATTAAGTATTAAGTTTGATTGAAGAAATAATCACATCATCATATTTCTTTTTGAAACTCTGGATAGAAGGAAGGTGGTGCTCAAATGGAGCCAACTGGTCCCAAAATGTATCAACTATGTATCTGACCAACACTGGTATCTTTCCCTGCACAGACAACGATACATATGTAAAAGAAACTATAAGATGTGAAACAAAATGATAAGAAAGAAATTTAGCAACATTTCTTATGTGCTCAAGAAGCTCTAAGATAGCAGAAGTCAGCAAATTGTCTCGGTGACCATTAGCAACAAAAACATCTATTACCGGTTCCAGCACGTTGTTCTCAACAATATCACTCTGGACATCATCATCCTGAAAATATAACAATCTTTTATAGCATTCATCCCTTTTCATGTTAACGCAAAGTAAAACTACAACTGACCAGAGTAGACTTATGTAAAGATAACCAATCATTATCTTGTCCAATTCATTTTCAAGATAAGAAACACATTGATCGAAGACTACTCACATGGTCATCCAGGATAGTGCGTAAAACTCGAATAGCAGCAGCCACTATATATTTTTCCTTTCTTCGTGTGAGAAGCAATACCTTCTCTGTCAAAGTTTTATGGAAAAAACTGCATTTTGCAGAGAAGAGAAGAAAATGCATAAGAATATTAGATGGCTACTATAGTGATAAATTAAAATATTAATAATGTGATTACTTTCTCCTGGATGCATCCTCAACAATGCAAATGCACAGCACGTCACAAATGGTCAATAGGACTTCGGGCGGTGCCCCACGATGGCTGCCAGACCTTTCAGGGCATGAGACAGTTATGCAATCAACTAAGTCAGGTATATGTCTCTCACAGAAACGACTAATAATAACCCTTCGCTGCAACATTTAAAATTTTATCAAAGGATTCTGTTTAGTACCAAACATTATAGCAGAGATATGTAACAATACAAGGCAAGAAAAAATGGGTTAACGAAAGGCAACAAAGATGCACCTTATCACCAGTAGACTCCAGTGCATTTCGAATAATGTCTATAAACTGGCGTTGCATCTTATCACCAAAATCTTCCATCAATCCCAAAACCTATTACTCATACCAAAAACCAATTCTAAATATAGAAACAAATAGGGAACAGCTGAAAAGAAAAACGAATCCAAAAGGCTTAAGGAATAATTACCAAGTGATCAAAGATGGTAGATCCTGGTAGAACAGCATCAGAGCATAAGAGGGCGTCATTGCACGTAAACAAAGTACAGAGGATATCTGTCCTGCATTCGTTGTACATTAATGATCTTTAAGTATATAACTAGAAGATTATGTACTTGTTATACAATAACTAGAAGATTATGACCAATTAGATGAGATCGAGGGCATTAGAATCACTACCAATCTATCAGATATAATTAGCTAAAGGTAATAATATACCCCGTTAATACGAGTTTCTGATCTGGACTCTGCAAGACTTCTGCAATGACGTCAAAGATTCCTTTACTGGTAAGTTCCCTACAAGATATGAAAATAAACAAGCACCCCAAGTCAGATACAGAAATGAGAAATCAGACAACATTCTCAAACAGTACAGATGAGTAGATACAGAATGATAATGCAAGAGATGTGGATGTGAAAAGTACGTACTCAGTAAACCGTATCTTCTCTTTCGTCTCGAGGTTCTTGCATAAACTACAAAATTCGAGCAAGAAATGTGCCTATTTTTGTAGAATAAAAAACGCATCAGTCTAACTCACCCAAGAAACAGTATGGTTTCTATACAATAACAGCTCTTTTCTCTCCACAGAGATCTCTGCTTTCCTTCAATGAGTTTTGGCTACAACTAGTGCCTCAATAGCTGAATAGACACACTGACACAAATGTTTCAAACTCTTTTATCTAAGAATCCGAAAGACAGGACCCTATCCATCGATTTCAACTAAAATATCCTTTTCATACATCAACGATATTTAATCTTAAGAAAACAACAAATGCCTCATGATGCAAGGAAATACCAAATTGTTCATGGATTCCACAGATGTAGAAGGTGACCTTAGCCTTGCAAATAACTCTTGGATAAAGTTGCTGTCGTTTTGCAGCAGTGTAGCAATCTGCAGAAGATAATAATTAGTATACAGCAAGTGCATGCATATTGCATTCGAAGTTTATGACTTACAGTAGCCATGTTTTCTTGGATGACTGATTTTAGTTTTTCATTTGTATCTTCCCATGTCCCATTATCATCATCATCATCGTCTTTAGTCAAAACAAAATCCTGCAAGAAGTGAGAAAAAGGTGGGACGTAAAGGCTAAAACCACAGACAAATAACGTAGTAAAATGTTTTGAGAAGAGTACATGGGATTGAACCTTCAGATAACCAATTCTGTATGTTTGGTGTATCTTCGACAGGATCAGGGGATCCTTAATTGGTACAGGCTGCAAACAAAACATGACGATGCTTTCAAGTGTGACCTTTTCCACAAAAATCCTACATAGTGTGTCGCTCATATTTTTTTATCAAAAATGTTTTCCCTGTGATCCCCTGAGCTCAAAGTCTATACTAACTGGTCCAGAACCACATGGAACCATGAACATACAAGAACATTTGTGTTACCTCCTTAAAAGCAACATGGTCTCTCAGATAATTTCGGTGACGTTGAGACTGAGGAACATCGGGATCATCTGTGAGGAGAAACAAAGTAGGCAGCATTCTTTAGCATCAAAGATTACGAATTGGGCAAGAGAAAATGCATATATTGGCCTATAACCTTTGCGTTTCCAAATGCCCACAGTAGATAACATATTAATTAGAACAAACAACAAGGCCAGCATTCTTCACTCTCCACGGGTGAGAAGTTCCCAGTATAAGTCAACATGACAACGAATTAAACAGCTTACACTCAAGGCACCCAATAGGCAATAATTAAACAGCATTGTACTGTCATGACCAGCTTACACTCAAATAAAAATTAAGATCATTAAAGTTCGACCAGCTTACACTCTAGGCACCCGATAATTTTCATGATCAGTTGATCCCCTAAGATTATCTCCAGAATCTCAGAATTGTTGAACGAAACTGCATAAGTATGAAAACAAGAAGTGATGCTGATTACATAAAATTCAGAAGCCTGCGTAAGAAAGAAATGATGTTGAGATGTATGTGATTAGTAACTGATTGCTTTGACAATATGGAACATCGTGTGAAGGCCATCAACATTTTTCGTTTCCTCGCAGCCTTCAAATACATATAACAGTTTCTGAAAGAATTCAGGCTGCATCAAATATCAGGTTTACAGTGTCAGTTCCTCGAAAAAATAACAAAAACTACAACTTGGGGTAAATGTTTATGACAAAAAATCTCAGTTACCAAAACCTGTGTTTGGTACAAAGTACGTAAGATGGAAATTAAGGTATTACACTAAGTTGAAGAAAGGAAAAGAATGAATACCCATTTCTTTCAAACTAAAATAAACAGTAGAACTTTGGAAGACACTTAATTCTTACATCCTTCAATATAAGTTCGGTTACTTTGCTCTGATTAGATTCAGTAACAATCTGCAGGGAAAAATTAAGTGAAAATTAGACACCTATAATGCAAATTCAGGACAATAGTAAATGTACATCAGAAATTCACATAAATGTACTGCTTAACACAAAGAAAAATTCCACCTATCAATAACACATAAATACACACAGACAGCGTAATAAAGATGAATCTACAACTCTAAACTATCAAATTATTATCTTAGAACCTCGAATAATTGGGGAAGATTATCAAGATTGACATCAGGAAGCTCCAACTCATTGTTCAATGTGTGAGACGTTTCTCCTGCTCAAGCAGATATGATGTTTTATGATCATACTTAGAAAATGCTTGGAAAGCGATCAAAATTTGCAGTCATCATGTGATTATATTCAAATACAAAATTCATGACCAAAATAAGAAAACAATATGCTTAGAAAACAATCAAAAGTTTCTGCTAAGCAGAAAGTTCTGAAACAAATAACTTCGTTCAAATATTTTAAAGTCCAAATGTTCACAGATGGTAAATGAGAAACTAACCACATGAATCTGATAACTCTATCTAGGTAACCCCCCTTGAACTACTATTTGCAAACTTCAAACAAAATATATATTTTATTTTTCATAAGTGACTAACTGCAATGAAATGTATGTTCTCTATGAAATTAGTAACTCAGTCAAACAAGTATATACAAAATATAATATAAATAATGAACTGAACTGAACTGTTATATATGAAAGTTAACAAATCTCTTACCTGAACTGAACGCTCCAATTCGTTGAGTACTGCATATATGATTCCTGATAGACAAGGCACCATGTTTTCAGTCTGGAGAATGATCCGTAGAATAGAAGCCCATCCAAAAGAAGACAATAGAAACTTTTTTTGTCACTCACCAGAGATTAGTACATCCACCAGCCTCAAAAAAGCTCAAAGCTACACGGTTTGTGCCCTCTGGGTCTCTCCATGTTATTACTGTGTCTGTACATTGATACAAATACCAGTTATCCAAACAAACAGAAACTACATAAGATACAATAGTTAACAAACACCCAAAAGGCTACCATTTTCCTTCTCGTAGATATTCTCATTGGTGATGCGGTGTATAAGCAATATTCCTTCATCATCTTCATCCGTTACATATATACCCAGTTCTTCAGATTTCTGCATTGTATAGCAATTTTTCCATTAAGACAAGCCTTTTAAAGTTTATTTCCAGAATGAGCACTACACGAACAAACAAACCTCCAGATAGTCAATTCTAACGAGTCCAGTTCCTTTATCATCCCATTTAAGATCATTGTCAGTGAGATGATAAATCTTCACTCTCTGAACAAATCGGAACAACAAACATGAGATGGCTATTGCAAGAACAGAGCGTGAATCCATTGAATCATCTTAAAACCTCAGTTTCAATAAGGAATTGCTAATTCACAATTGCGGTGTAACTATTACACGATTAAGAATCAAATAACTAATAAAGACGAGTACATTACTAAGCGATGATTCACGAACACACTCAGTTCTCAGTTTTACTAAGATAGAGATAGAGACACAGACCTGCATTGAATTAGTGTTGTTTCCTGAATCAGTCAGCTAATGAGATACTCGAAACCGAAGCGAAATTAGAATTCTCGGAGGAAGATGAAGAGATAGAGAAACGAGACGGAGAAGATAGAAGAGGCGGGAGATTTGAAGTTGTTGAGAGGTTGATGTGAAATCAACAGAAACTTGTAACAGCCATTGACGTAGAAAAATCAAGGAAGCTTGAAGACCCTTTTCTCTCTTTTTCACTTCTCTGTGTGTTTTCTTTTCTTCTCAATTAGTTTGTTACGCACAAAAAGCTTCGTAACGTAGAAGAAGAAGAGAATGTTTTCGCGAGTTTTTTAAATCTGGCCAAAATAATATCTAAATGAAGAAGTATTTGGGCTTTTTCGTTTTATAACTATTTGGGCTTTTTCGTTTGGGGTAGTTGCGAGTGTTGCTTTTGTGCCACGAAAGCTTTTATAAATAATATCTTAAATGAAGAAGTATTTGGGCTTGTGGGCCTCCACTTTTTATTTTTTTTACTGTCTATAATTTTGTTAATTACTGATATTCATGTTGATGATATGTTATTTCAGAAAAAAAATATTTAAGTTTGAATAATTCTTTCTAATACTATCATTTATAATTTATAGAAAAAATTACATTATTTGTTATAAATTATACATAACTATTGTTTTTAATTAAAATCATATTTTTAATTTAATGTTAGGGTTGAGTAGTTAGTGGTTGGGTTTAGTTTTTTATTATTTGGGTTGAGTATTTAATGGTTGGGTTTAATATTTATTGTTTGGGTTTTGTGTAATTTTTTAAAAATATAATCTAATTTTTAATTCAATTGAATTATAAAATATTAATTTTATCTTAAATTAATTTTAGTGATATTTATAAAAATTAAAATTAATTTGGTNAAAAATATAATCTAATTTTTAATTCAATTGAATTATAAAATATTAATTTTATCTTAAATTAATTTTAGTGATATTTATAAAAATTAAAATTAATTTGGTAGTATTTTTGAGAATTTTAATTTAAGTTTCGCGAAAATGTTATTATGTTTCATATATATTTACTACAAGTTACCTTTTTTGTTACTTTAATTTATAATTTATATCATTTACTTTAGCTTCTTCTTCTTTTTATTAACAACTTTAGCTTTTTCTTAATTACTTTTCATTTATAAATTGTTCTTGATAACTTATAATAATAGTCTTGAAATATCATTTGAAGCAATACATTCAAACGTATGACTTATCGTGAAAAAGTATATAACTCCGGATCGGATTTAAGTGATAGCATGACCGATGTTATCCAGATGGCAAAAGATTTAGAAGTGTTTAGATTTGTTATCAAATTAGGCTCACTCTGGGCCCAGCTAGGCCTTATCTCTTTTTTAATCTTTATAGATATATTAAATTACAATTTTCAGTTTGGTAATTAATGTGGGAAAATGACATGAGTCTTATAAATAATAGAATATTCAGCTAATAAAATAGAAGATTCAGGCCATTATTATTTATTTATTTTGTAGTAAATTGTGGTTGTTAAATTTTTCTTGTTTTTACAAAAACAAATTATGTATAAAAAATATTTATTGGGATTTAAATAAATGTAGTTTATTGGATAAAAATACATTAATTTTTTAATTGTACACAAATATCATTTTTAATTAAAATGTATTTTTATTAAAAATTACATTTTTATAAAAAGTATATATTTTTATTTAGTATTATGGTTTAATATCTAATATTTGGGTTTAGTATTTATTATTTAGGGGTTAGGGTTTAGTATTTAGCATTTGGGTTTAATATTTATTATTTAGAATTTTGAATTTTGATTTAGAGATTAGAATTTAGTATATAGTGTTTGAGTTTAGTATTTATTATTTAGGATTTATATAATTTTCCCAAAATAAAATCTAATTTTTAATTTTATTGAATTATTAAATGGTAATGTTATCCTATATCAATTTTAATGATATTTATGGAATATAAAATAAATTTAGTGGTATTTAAGAGAATTACTCTTTAAATAATAAATTAAATACCGTAATTTTTTTATTCAAGCCACCATTTTCATGAGTACATGATTTTATAGTTCAAAATTTAATAGATTTATAAGAAATATAAAACTTTTATACATAAAAATATATGATTGAATGAGATGAGTATTGTGGATAGAGTGTAATACAATCCACAAAATGGAATGAATCGTTAAGATAGAGATATAGCTGTCTAATATCATTGTAAGGTTAGAATAAAGAAGACGCATCTTTGCATCAAAGTCACGTTACGTTGGCTATTTAATGAAAGACAAATTTTTATATTATTATTATATAATAAAGTTTATAATAGTATAATGATAATAATGAAGATATATATATGTATAGTGAGTATATGAATAGAGATAAATTGAGACAGATCTTGTTAGTTGGCAATGTCCCCAAGCAAACCACAAACCTTTTTATCCTAAAATTATCACTTTTTTGTTATTTTGAGATTCTCATATATATTATCCAACTTGGATAAGTTTTGTCTATAGATATAGATATATTATCATTAATGCGATTTGTTTGTTTATTAATATAACGTTTGATTTTTATATCCACCAGATCTATATATTATATTACTCCTTACATATCATGTAACATGCAACAATAATTCGTATTTATTTTCTAATAATTATTAATCGATTTTGAGAATAATTAGATGCTCTAAAGTTTTGTCATGATTCAATATTTTACCATATATTCAACATATTTTTTGAATTGTTAGTAGATGTTTTAGAATTCGCTAAGTGCTAGTTGGCGTTTGGGGTAGGAATAGCGCTTAACTAAAAAATCGGAAATTACACGGGAATTAATCGGGATTAGTTTTTTGAGATTTTTTATTATTTTTAAGTTTTTAATTTTATATATTCTAATTAAATTTATAATTTTGATATACTAATAATTAAATTTCATAAATTTATCACTATATATAATTTTATAATTCCAAGTCACAAAAATAACACTATCCTAACATTATAAATGATAATTAATATATAAAAAATATACTACAAAAAATAAATGGACTTTAGTGATTAATTTTTTAATTATAACATATTTTCTTGGTGTAAATATAAGATTATTCAGTCTAATTTTTTTTTTTAATATATATATATACGTTCATCCAAAGATGAATAGATAATAAGATATGATAATATGAAAACGTCTTAATCATTATTATTTTGTAAGAAATTATATGTTTGGGTGGATTGATCTGGATTGTGAGGCTGATGTGGCATACATATGTCGTTATCAGTTTCGGGAGACGGAAGTTAACTCTTTAACGGAACGGACAAATCGAATCTCTCTTTTTTTTGTCAAAATTTCTCTATTATTTTAATTTTCATATTTAGTTATATTTCGTTTTCATTTTTTTATAGAATTTTAATTAAATTTCTTCTCCAAAAATTTATATCATTGAGAAAAAAATATGATTCCGATTTCCGACCACTCACATCACTCAATAACCAAGTTATACACACACTTGTACATGTGATGATTCATGTCTATCTAGATAATACTAAGTTAGAACTTTATTAGTAGAAAATAGAAATGTTCGTTTACTTAAAGGCGTATTATGAGCACATATTTTTGTTATTTAGATAAACACTTTTGGATAACATAATTACTTTATTATTATATATTCATTATTTTATGAATACAAAAATTTCCATTTGTTAATAGAAGTGTATTATTGTTTACATAACTTTTAAGTAATGTTTTTTAATAAATATTTAAAAATTTTGAATTTAGTACAAAAATTTTACAAGTTTATAATTTTTTTGAATAATACAAATACAAATGTTTTGCAATAAATTTTCGTAACCTTTTATATAACGTGTTTGTCTTGTAGAAATAATATTTATTTTCATATTTAAATAATATATCATACAATCTAAATTTCAGTCTCAACCTTGTTTGAGCATATTTAATTTATTTTCTTAAAAATATTGTTTCTACAAAATTAATTACGTATTTTTGTCTCTCTATTTTTTTTTATAAATCTAAATTCAATGATCTGTAATATAGACAAAGAATTATTAACTGCTATTTCTGTGAGAAAAAAAAGTAAAAAAAGATAGGTCACGAGTGAGTGTTCTTCGTTGGGCTTCACATGTCTGTGAAACAAATTCCATAAAGTTAAAATCATTCGACCAATCTCATTTTAAAATTCCTATTTTACGTTATGTCAATTTCTTTTCTTCTCGTAGCTTTTATTTTTTTGTTTGATTCAACCTTAACAAGCTTGTGCTATTTGTTCTTTTGTCTTAATTAGGTTAAACGAATAATTCAGGGGAAAATATTTTAGAAGCATAAAAAATTACTTATGACCATAAGATATATATGACATTTACATAATATGGACATTACTTATTTTTTACGAAAAAATTCACCATCAATTTAATAAATGTTTTTTATGGGCATATTTCTTTTGCAAATTTTTAATTATATGCCGACATTTTATTAACGGAAAACTTAATTTGGAGCGGCAAACTTATTAAAAGTATGTTACTAAAATTAAGTATAAAATATAAAATAAAACTTATAAATATAAAATAAATGTGAAAAAACTAATTCATATATAGGGTATTTTATAATATTATGATCAAGTAAAATTCAATCGTAATCATGCAATTATCATACATTCTAAGAATTTTAAATTAATTAATCAAACACTAATCTTATTTTTTTGGTTTCACTTAAAGACAAATAATTATAAGTGTCTTTTTAAACCAAAATAATTGCACAACTTTTATATATATATAGAAGTTCCTTGTAACATTGTCGTCATAACAGAAGTATTTGGTTGTATCAGACTATAAATATATAATTGAACAAACAGGAACAAAGCGTGTTTAAGTTGATAAGTCGATAATTTAATAATTGACCCATCTCTAAAGACAAAACTGATCTGTTTAATCTGAAATTTAAATAAATAAACAAATTTAGAAAAATAAATAAATAAATAAGAAGTGTGGGCAACATGAGTAGATGCTAAGTGACTGCAGCCTCCCTATTTGATGAAGAGTCGACACTACAGACCCGTGACTACCTTCTCGCTCTGTCTCTCACCTTTTTAGTTCTTACGTTTCATTTTTAAATCATTTATTTATTTTTATTTTTAGAAAAACTATATGTTTTTATAATTTTATAATATATACATAAATAAATGATTTCAATAATTATACACCTTAAGAGAAGAAAATTCTCATATTATATATAAAGACGAATATTAATCTAGTATGATCATATAAATATTTTGTTATCATCTCGTGAAATATAACATTTATTTTATATACTATATTTAGAAACCAAATTTTATATGATAAGATATATAATTATTTAACTCTTTAATCAATTTTCTTTTGCATTTCCTATTTAATTTGTTCTTTTTTCATTTATAGTCCATTTTTTTACAAACGTTATTAATTCATTATATTTTAGTTACCTTTTTTTTATCAAAAAATACGTCATTCTTTTTATTTTAATTAAAAATATAATTTTTAGTATTATTATTATTTTGGCTAAACAGTTTGTATTTATTATCTAGAGAAAATTAATAACGTAGTCTTTCATTATATTATAAAATTTAACAACATTAAAATAAAACTATAATTATTATGAGATAGTAATATATACTTACATAATAACTTTATTAGATGTTTATTGTTTATTATTTTTGTTGGATATTACTTTATTAATAATTAATTTAAAAAATATTGACTCTCCTAAAATATATTCTTGGAAATGTGAATATTACTAACATAAATCGTAAGCAAAATAATACAATTTGCTATATATTTTTCCAGTAGCCATGATAATAAATCAAAGATCAATAGTACTCTATGATTATACATCTAATATAGATTTACTATGTAAATTAAACTACAAATATTGGTAGTAAATAAATGCGTTTGGTAGTCTGGTAGATATATAGACAAATATTGGAAGTTTGAAAAAACTATTTATAGTATATAATTGTAACAAGTTTCTAAACTCAATTTGTGAAAATAAACAGATAAAGTGATCTCAATGAGGATGTAGTGGTTGTAGCAGTAGGAGGTAGTCTGGGGTGACGGTTTCAAGTAGGTCTGGGCAAAAACACCAATTCGAATTTATCAATTGAATCGAATTATTAAAAAAAAAGTTGAATCGAACTGATATATGTTTTAAATCGATCGATAAATTTTTTTTTGTTAGGTTCGATTTTTAGTAAAAACTGAACCGAACTAAAAAAAACAAATAAATCCATTTTTTTTGTATTTTTTTAGATTCTTATTTTATTTTCTATTTAAATAATTTTTATGTATTTTTTTTTTATTCTAAACCGAACAAACCGAGATAACCCAAATTAAACTAACCAACTGAGATAAACCGTTATTTTTACCGTAAAACAGAACCGAACTTAAAAAATTATAACCGATTGGAATGTTTTTTACACCCAAAACCGAACCGAACTAAAAAAATAAAATCAAACAAAATTATAAATTTTAAACCGAATTCTTTAAAAAAACCAAAATATTAAAACACCGAAATTTTCTATCCGAACCGAACCTGTCCAAGCATGGACTTGACTAAGGCTACGGTTGCTGGTTTCAACATACAACAATAATTAATATCAAATGAGTCTTAACGTTGATTTAAAAAAAAAAGGTTAATCGATTTGTTGATTAGTTATGGCTATATTGATTAATAAATACCGTTTTGACTATTTTATGTAAATTAAAAAAATAACTAAATTTTATTTTGGTTAATATATTACACAAATTATTGTATTTACCAGCGCATTAAAATAGTAGAGATCTACAAAAATTCTTGACAACTTAAAATGATATTTAATTTATAACAAAATTAACATTAACACGACACTTGATTTAAACATATGAGTATTATAGCATATTTTGTTTGATCGAAAAATACAAAACATTCATTGTAAATAATTACAGTTCATTTAGATTTGTTATATTATTTTTAATAGACAATAATAATTTAATTATTGATTACTTACACATATACTTAAATATAGTTGATCTTTACTCTGTATTAAATCTGTTCAACATAGTCTTACTATTAAACTTTAACTTTTTTGGGTAAAGTATTACACAAATTTAATAGTGAAATCCATATTTCTAAGTTACGACGAATACGATGATCACTGAGCAAACGTAAAAATATTGTGGAATAAAAGAAAAAACAAAAAAAAAATCAAATATTTTTGAATTTTTTTTTGAACAATATATATAATTAACAAATATTTTTGAATTTTTTAACAATATATATAATTAACAAATATTTTTAAAATTTTCAACACAATATATATATAATTAATTGTGAAAGCTCTTTTTTCTTAACTGTTCCAACTTGACAGTATTACCATTATCTGATTTTATGGTCACGACAAGAGTCTCTTATCTCATTAGTCATCAACTTCGCCTAAAACGTCTCTATAAATATAGACGTTCATGCACTATCTCTCCCATGAAAACTAAAAAAAAAACATAAATATATATACATTACGTTTTAGTTACAAACACACTTATACACAAAACACATAGATAAATATGTCTTGTAAGAAAAAAACGTTATTGATTGAGAATAGAGTTGTAATTATATTTATATTTATCTTATGTTTGGTTCACTCGTCAGAGTCACTTCGGCCATTGTTTGCATGTGACCCAGCAAACGGGCTGACCCGGACGCTCCGGTTCTGTAGAGTTAATCTACCCATCCATGTGAGGGTTCAAGACTTGATCGGACGGCTCACGTTGCAGGAGAAGATCCGTAACCTTGTCAACAATGCTGCCGC
>KE157061.1:238707-253741 GCA_000411055.1 Leavenworthia alabamica
TGACGTGATAACCAACTACACCACGAAACCTTTTTGTTTTTAATTCAAATAAAAGGATATTATAACTGTACATCTTTCAGTGGTCCTTAATCCGTTTCCAGCACTTTTTCATCTGTGCTTTATCTTGTACGTGGTATCAGAAGCCATGAAAACAGTGAAATCAAGAATAAGGCTGTGAAGATTATGGCCACATACTGGCCATTGAGAAGAAGAAGATGATGAGACACAACAACCCTCTAAGGTGATAATGATTTTAGTTTTTCAGTTTTAGAGACAAGAAGTTTTCTTTGGTCTCTCCATAATTGCTTTCTAGGGGCTTACTTAGTCTATGAATTGAATGTATAGAATACATATGAAAGCTTTATATACCTTTTTCATGGAGTCTCTTTTGTTTTTGTGTGTTAATACCAAATGACATATGTTTGTCGAAAAGGTTACTTACAAAGTCACTCAAATTCTTGAAATCTACTTGTTGACTATATAAAACAAAAACAAAGAAGGTGTTTTGTAAAGATTATTTAGTATTTACACTTTTTTTTACTTTTTACTCAAGGAGCATTTTACTAATTTTACACCGTTGAAACAATAAAGAAGATGTGGTCCAAGAACATATATGTATGTGGTTCAACAATGGGAGGCAAATCAGTCTTTTTCGTTCTTCTCTATCAAAATTTTAAAACCTAACCAAAAGCACAAAATCTTTATTTTTTCTACATTTTAAGATACGTCTTTATTATTGTTAGTCTATTTAAAGTAATGTTACTTTGACTATGATATTAATAAGTCAACATTATACTCAAGCCACAATATCTTATTTGGAACCATGCAGAATAAATATTGTATGGTCTTTATCCTATCTACCTGGCTTTATTCCTTACCACTCTTGCTCTCTTTTTTTTTCTCTTAATGATCAATCTATATCATTTATATCTCCATTTTTACCTTTTATAAAAACTTAAAATATCCATAGCTATTTACCTATGTTCCATAATATTTGATTTTGTATTTTTTACATTCAAAACTAAAAAAATTTAAAATTTTTTATTTTAATTATATATTTACTTAAATTTTAAAATAATTAATATCTTTTAATTATTAATTTAATATTTATTAATTTTATTTTAATTTATAATTTAATTAAATAATAATAAAAATTAAATATTATAAGCACTTAAAAATTAGAAAATCAATTATTATGAAATGAAAAGAGTACAATTTCTCTGTGCAATGATCTTTATAAATGTCTATTTATTCCAATAAAAAGAATTATTTAAAAGGTGGTAAATATTAAATTTGATTTTTGAGAATTTGAGTGAGTTGGTATGCACTAAACTTTCCTTAAATCCCCAACACACACACTAAAAGTAAATCGAACGGCTAAGATCTAATACTCGTGAATCATTGACCACTCAAGAAACCGTACTCTGTTCCGTATCTGATTACAAACCGGTTAAAATGGCGCGCCCTTTCTCAAAGTTTTCCATGTTTTGGCGGGTGGGTGGCCTTCCTTTACGATAATATAGAAGTAACACAAGGGCATTTCCGTCATTTAAAAAAATCCTAGGGTTTAATTTCTAAACCAATTTATAAATAAATAATTCGGTCCAGTGTATGTCGGTTCGATTCTTTCAAAACCTCTTCTTCTTCTTCTTCCTTGGTCTCTGTTTTTAAAACCCTAGATTTCCCGATCGCTGTACTAACTTCGATTTCAATCACTAAACTGCATCGTCGATTTGACGATCAATTAGTTGAGAATGTTAGATCACTGCAATAAGGTAAATGATCTGCTTCTTTCTTTAGTGATCATGATCTGATAGACTGATTGCTCTGTTTTTTGTCTTCTTCAGATTTTGGTTGATTCAGAAGAAGCTGGAGATAATATCGAACAGAACAAAACTAGGGTTAATGAGAAGAAGACTTGTGCTGATTGTGGTACAAGTAAAACTCCTCTTTGGCGTGGTGGTCCTTCTGGTCCTAAGGTTCATATCTAAAACCCTAATTTTTACTCAGATTTGGAAGAAAAAAACAGAGATTGATTGATCATTTGATCTGATGTGTTGGGTTTTGTGTAGTCGTTGTGTAATGCATGTGGGATTAGAAATAGGAAGAAGAGACGAGGAGCAGAGGATAATAGTAAGAAGCTTAAGAAATCAAGTTCCGGCGGCGGAAACCCTAAATTTGGTGAATCGTTGAAACAGAGGTTGATTGATTTAGGGATGATGAAGAGATCAATGGCTGAGAAACAATTATTAAAGCTTGGCGAGGAAGAGCAAGCTGCTTTGTTACTCATGGCTCTTTCTTATGGTTCTGTATACGCTTAGTTGTTTTTTGATCCCACCATTAAAGACGATGGTTAAATATGAATCAAAAAAACATTATTGTTCTGTGTTTGAAATTTTGTCTTTATTAAGACAAGAATGGGTCTTGCCTCTCTGTTAAGCACACAATCTTGTCAAGTCAAAAAATAATAATTTAATTTAAGTTTTGAAATGAAAAATGTTTTGAATTTCGTTAAATTCTCTCTTTTTTTTTTTTAATTTGCCCGCCGCTTTTATTATTTAATTAATTATGTTTAGATTTCTAACAATCACTTCAAGCTTATTATTCTTGTTTTCCAATTGAATGATCGATTCTTCAAGCATGGTTACATGAACATAACCACCTACATCTGCTAAGGAGATTTTTAATGGGTCAATCTTGATACAATATAAAAACTTCAATATCTTTTTTAAATTATGCAAAAAAATAAACCTTAAGGGAAATTAACAAAATTGTTAACTAAAAGTTTATACCAAACAGAATAATCTTTGTGTAAAGGCCCATATTCACTAAATCCGGCCTGGCTCAGGATTGGTGGCCCACCAACTCTGACCCGTGTATATGGTTTTGTATAATGATCATATTTTATTTTTTTTGGTATTAAAATGATATCATATATTTTATACTTCATAGTATCCTCTTTCTTGAAATAATTAGCCTTACTTATAAGTGTATATATATATATATACTAGTAGGAAAAATTCAATATTTTAATCTGCAATATTTAACATACTTTGATACTTAATCAAAACTACAAAAGGTACAAACTTTTCAAATTAGCAATTTAAAACATCTATTATCTCAATCAATCAATTTAACTTCGATTTTGACATAGAAATTATTTTATAATATTAATTAAAAAAAAAACACTCAACATTTTATTATTCCGATTATTTACTTCACCGAAAAATTGCTGGGAATTTGAGTGCCAACATTTTCTTGCGAGACTTTTTTGTTTTTGTTTTTTTTTTTACATTTTTTTATGGATGAGTCAACTTTTTTGAAATATAAACTCTAAAAAGATCCATGTGTTTCTTAGATCATGCCACCAACTGTTCTGTTCCTCATCATCCTACGTGTACAAATGGCACGTTTTTGCATTTTAGCCTAATCTGTGGTTAAGCTTGATTTAATTTTTAATTAAAATGTAATGATATTGAGATGGTTTTTTCACCATATGTATTGTTTTTACAGAAACTTTTTCAATAAATGAAAAATAAGGTCAAAAACGAAAAAATGGTTACAGATTTTACAAACCAAATAAATAAACAAAAAAATTAATAAAAAAATCTCTATAATTTCAAGTAAGTTGTTGAAAAAGAAAAAAAATCTCACTTTAGGCTTCCGTCATCTTCACGTCTAATTTTCGAAAGCTGCCACATCATAACCAAAAGAGCCAATTAGATACATCCACGTGTAAAACCTTGCAAAAGAGTCAAGCCCCACAATAATGACTCCTACATGTTCGTCGACGCACCACGAGTTCGCTTACAATGGTATTATCGTAATTTCCCACAACTCGTTATATGACGCATTTACCCCTAAGGTCGGTGCTTTATTACAACACCTTCCGGTTAAAAGGTTAACGTGTCGGCATCATTTTTTTCCTTATTTTCACTATTTATTTCTTTTCTTTAAATACCTTTCTAGATGGTTGTTAAAAAAAACTTATTATTTTTTATAAAATATTTTTTTTTTTAAATCCCGATGAAATTACGGTACTTNAAAATTCTTACTATAAAATATTATATTTATTATAAGACAATTTGACTTTTAATAAATTAAAATTATGATAAATAGTTTTAACCTTCACTACACAATAAAAGTAAAATTGTTTATATAGTCTAAACACGTTAAATAAACCATTTGTCAAACACTGAGCTTCCACTATTCATTTCTTTACTAAAATACATTTTATACAAAAACAAAATTATTAATAAATAGTTTTAAAATATCATAGATAAAAAGAACAACACTCCTCTGAAAGTGCTTCTTCTCTCATCTTCTTCCTCTTAAACTCTTCATATTTCCCAAGAAACTGAGCTTCTTAATTCAATTTCTGACAATGGAAGCAAACCAATCGTACGGTTTATCTGCACTTGTTGTCTTACTGTTCCTGTCAGTAACTCCGACAGTGACATCTAAAGACGACGTTGTTTCTTGTACAATGTGTACTTCCTGCGACAATCCTTGTAGTCCCATCCAATCATCTCCTCCGCCACCTTCTCCTCCTCCACCACCATCAACACCCACCACTGCATGTCCTCCACCTCCTTCACCTCCAAGCTCCGGCGGTGGTAGTGGCTCTTACTATTACTCTCCTCCTCCTCCATCTCAATCCGGTGGCGGAAAATACCCTCCTCCATATGGTGACGGTGGTCAAGGTTATTACTATCCTCCGCCGTATTCTGGAAACTATCCTACACCGCCTCCTCCGAATCCTATAGTTCCTTATTTCCCGTTTTACTATCACACTCCACCACCTTCTTCAGGTTCTGTCTCAGATCGGTTTATGTGTTTTTATTATGTTATATATCTTCTTTTATCTATCTTCCTCTGTTTTGTCTGATGAAAAAATCATCGGAATAATGTCACAGATCGATAGATCTACTTTGATCATGAAACCAGAGGTTGGATCAAATTAATATTATTTTTTTTGGACAATTTGTATTTAATTTTACTTGATAATTAACATTTTTAATTATATACTCGTTATTCAGAAATAAATAATTGTTATACCTTACTTTCATAAAGTGATTACTTTGTAGTGTCTATACAAATGTATTAAGACTGATCAAACACTATTTTGTCGGTAGGTCAAACAAATGTAGTAACACATTATTAACACTATTAAGTTGATATATAGTATTAATTAGCTAAATTAACGGTTACTAGTTTCTCATTATATAGTTTATATATTTCATATGTGATTTGTCGTAAAATCAGAATAAATTATTTCAATTATTTTGTAATTGTAGCACTGTTGGAAAATTAAAAATACACATGCAAGAAAAATTTAAATGGCGGCCAGCTTTGCTCCAACACATATCTTTCTGTATTCCCAACATGCTATAAACTATGCATCGATATATATAAAAATACTCCTTCTGTAAGAACGTTATTTTCACGTTATTCACATAAATAAAAATATATAACTATTCTATTTAATTATTATTAACTGAAATTCAAATAATTTTAGTTTTAGGTACATGTTTTAATTAGAAACATTATTTTAAAAACTATACTTAAAATATAAAATGATATTTTTTTCCGAAATAGAAATTTAAATGTAAAATAACGTTCATTGAACAACAGAGAGTGTATTATGTTTTCCCTTGTTTTGTCGAGACCGTAAAAATTTATATACGTATAGATGAACTTAATTATTTACCTTAGACCTTAGTTATTTGCGGTGGACACAAAACGAATACTCATACTTGATATATTTGATATGTTGAAATTATTTGTTATTCGATTTGTTTAGGCTGAATCAATAGTTTTTTAATTCGTATTCGTTTCAAAATAATCGAATATTTAGATTTTTGAATATTAACTAAAATCGGAATTATTCGCGAATATCCGATTTGTTTTGTTTTGATTTAAAAATAATTATAAAATTAATTTTTTCTAAAAATTATATTTTAAAATAATAATATTTATTTAAAAATTACTTAATTTTTTCTAATACCTACCAGCATCGGTGCAATTCCAAATGACTGTGTAGCACCTAAGAATGACTTAAAATATAAAAAAAACTCAAAATATTCATTCTAAGAAATCTAATATCAAAAAAGATAAAACCATATATATCATCGATTAATTCTCGTCAATCATAATTTTTTTTAACTTAAGAATTATCAAAAGAAAAATTTATAAAATTTAAATACAAAAAAAAAAACACTAACAATCCGTCGATTTTGGATTTATGTTTTTTTTTATGTTAGTTAGCATTTGTAGTTTTAGTTATACTTTTACTTTTTATTTGTTAATAACCAAAAAGTCTTTAAAAAAAAAATTAACACATGATGATTATTTGGTCGTTAAAACATATATAGTTTTTACTTTAAACTTTCACTAATATTTGGCATCAAGATCATAATTTTTATGTATTATGTGTTTTGTAAATTTAGTTTTGTTTTTTTAACATATTTAGAATAATATCATTTTTATAAATTGCAACTATCAAGTTATTTATAATTATAAATTTATAAAACTTAAAATTATATTATATCAAAATTATAAAATTAATTAGGATACATACCACTTAAAAATAGAAATATTAAAGAAAACTCAACAAACTAATTTATGTTTAATCCCTGATGACATAGCTGATTATTTTCACATACCTTGCCATGTTGTTGGAATGATCATGTCATGTCAATATTGTGAACAAAACTAATAATTTCAATATGCGTCCACGACTCTACAATTCACCACAGAATCGACCTACCAACGTGCATGGCACTATTAGTTCTTAACTCAAACTCTCTCGACGTGCGTCCTATTAGATTATACCGACCAACAACGTTTTATAACATAAACAACCTCTTATGGTTATACAACTCGGCCTTACACTATTAGTTTCAAATAAAACAAAACCATTTTGGCTTCTTGTTCCGTGTTTAGCTTTTGTCTCAAGAGCAAGACACAATGGGCTTTCTCCTTCCAATCTTATTCGGATTATTTCTCTTACTCATCACTACTCCACCGTCGCTATCACAACCTCCTCCGATAACAATGGCTCCTGCACCAGCTCCAACTCCACCNACTCGGTCGCAAGATTCCTCCTAACGACACAACTGATCAGCCTTATCGGTTTGAGTCAGTTCTCATAGTTCTTAACAATGGTCGTGAAGAGCTTCAAGAATGGAGAGTGTTTGTCGGATTCCACCACCGTGAGATTCTTATTTCCGCCACGAATGCTCTAATCGCCAACGGAACGGATCTTCCTGCTTTGGTAGGTAATGGTACTATCTTCAGTGGCTACCCTGTCACCGACCTCAAAACAGCTATTCAGACCGCCGGAGACTTAAAACAAATGAGGGCTAAGATCGAGTTCGTCGGGACTCAGTTCATGGTGGCTCCTCCGGATATTCCTTTGCCGTCCAACATATCGCTTGTTAACGATGGTTGGCTCTGTCCTGAGCCTACTCTTCAAAGTAAGTAAATTACTCAATCAATTCTCTTATAATATTTTTTTTAATGTTTCATATGGTAAAATTGTTCATGTTTAAAATATTATTAGAAAATGAGACACGATAATTAATTTTATTAATTTATGGATTTTAATTGATTTATAAAATAAAACATGTATCCATTAGGCAAAAAACAGCTAACGACGTGTTGTAAGAGAGATCCAAGTATTAAAGTCAACACAACAATCACCAATAATTTTCTTCCACGACAAGCCGGTGACTTAACCATAATGTACGATGTGATCCGAGCCTACGAACAAAACTACCTAGCCGAAGTGACCATGGAAAACCACAATCCACTAGGCCGGCTTGACCATTGGGAACTAAGTTTCGACTGGAAACGAGACGAGTTCATACAAAAAATGCAAGGTGCATATCCAACGGTCGTGGATGCTACAAAATGCATCTACGGTCCTCAATCCAAAATCTATCTTGGTCTTGATTTCGCTGATGTTCTTTCTTGTGAGAGACGACCTGTCATCGTAGACTTGCCTCCGACAAAAAAAGATGACACTACTTTAGGTAATATACGTTCTTGCTGTAAGAACGGTACGATCTTGCCACGTGTCATGGATCCTTCAAAATCACTTTCAGTCTTTATGATGCAAGTCTCCAAAATGCCACCAGACTTCAACCGATCATCGCTTTTTCCTCCACAAAACTGGCAGATCAAAGGAACGTTAAACCCGGATTACTCATGCGGGCCACCTGTTCGGGTTAGCCCAACTTTATACCCGGATCCAAGTGGTATGCCTACTAACAAATCATCTTTCGCCAGCTGGCAAGTTGTATGTAACATCACACATACCAAAACAGATATACCAAAATGTTGTGTCTCCTTCTCAGCATTCTTTAACGACTCAATCGTTCCTTGTAATACTTGTGCTTGCGGTTGCGTTTCTGAAACGCGACGTACTTGTGACGCTGAGTCTCCCGCGCTTCTCATCCCTCCAGACGCACTTCTCGTACCTTTTGAGAATAGAACATCTCTTACGATAGCTTGGAACGCACTCAAACACAAAACCCTACCAAACCCATTGCCTTGTGGTGATAATTGTGGCGTTTCCATTAACTGGCACATGGCTTCAGATTACAGAGGTGGTTGGACAGTGAGGATCACTATATTCAACTGGGGAGAAATCACTTTCCCTGACTGGTTTTTAGCAGTTCAAATGAAGAAACCAGCACTTCTAGGGTTTGAAAAAGCTTATTCGTTTAACGCAAGTCTCTTAAGCGTGGACGGAGGTGTCAACAACACTATTTTCATGGAAGGTCTTGAAGGTCTTGAGTATCTTGTGGCAGAAGCTGATGATTTAGATCCAAAAAAGAAACTAAGGGTTCCAGGTAAACAACAATCAGTGATACAGTTCAGCAAGAAACTAACGCCGGGGATTAAAGTGGCGGAGCGAGATGGGTTTCCGGCGAAAGTGATATTTAACGGCGAAGAATGTTTACTTCCTAGTGTACTTCCGATTCCAAGTGGTGGAAGAAGAAATGAGCTTAACACAGTTTTGTCAATTATTGTTATTTTTGTTGCGACATTTATGATTCCAGTAAAATATTTTTAGGGTTTAATTATTTGTATTTTGTTTTGTTGATTGATTAATTTGTTTTGTAAAATGAAGTTGATCTTTACTTTTTGTGGCTACAGTTGTTTTAAAATATCAATACTTACATATATATATAGAGAATATTTTTATTGAACATTTTTCTTTGATTAAGAACTATACAGTATTAATCAGAGTAAATCTTATAAATCTTATGAAATGTTATTTTTTCTTTTATTTGTTAACCAATTTTTTTTCAATAAGACTCACTTATTGAAGACAGAGACAGCTTATTTTGGATAAGAAAATAAAAGAAAATATTGTTTATTGACATATACATGTCAACACAATCATGAAGAAAAGATAAAGAGAAGAGAATCAATCTAGAGAGTCCTCAAATATAAATCAAAGTTTACAAAACAACAAGAATAAAAATGTTTGGACATCATCTTCTGTCTTCATGCTTGACTCATTATGTTTCACTCCTTGCACATCCACATCTCAAATTAGACTGTTGTGTGTTTATATAACATCCATTATTGTAGTTGAATCCTCCATTTTCTTGCTGTATGTAAAAACACACAAAAATGAGATGTCTATTAAAGAATCATAATCAAGAAACATAAGTATCATCATCACCTGATTAAGAAAGGAGCTATGTATATGAGGAGTAAATGGATTAGTTTGCTGAATGTTCATCACTTCATCAAGAGGAGACAAATGCTGATCGTTGGGAACTCTAAGTGTAGGCGCCATTACAGGATTCTGACAGTGAAACAAACTCACCTCTTCCGAGTTTGGTGTGTAAAAGCTAGTCAAGTTTGTAGGCTCACCAACGTTAAGGTTGTTATAACCTAAACTTTCTTCAGCATTATAATTTGAGACTTGATGGGGATTAAGATGATTCTGATTAGTCATTACTATGTTTCCATCGGAAACAGGGATAGAGACTTCATCATGATGACGTCTGAAAGACGATGACATGAGCTGTGTCATGAGATTATTAGGGTTTATGACAGAAGGTTGAGGAATGTTGTTGATCTGGTTCTGATGTCTTGGGAACTGAAAATTACTTCCATTGTAGAAGACTTGTACTTCTTTCTTTGTCGGTTTACGCATGCTCAAATATTTCCGGTATTTCTACACATCCAAGTCAAGAAAAAGAAAAATTAATACTATATACATATATATATATATATATAAGGTTTTCTTTTCAACTTATAAAATGTATTATTTTAGTTTTGTTTTACATTTGACTTATTATTTGACTTATCTTAAAACAAAAGTTTATAGTACCTTTTACATATTTTTAAAATCGTCTTAAGGAAATCTCATAACCTTAGAAGAATTATTTTAAATATTGGAATGTCATTGTAAGAAACTACAAATAAACAGTGGAACCGAATGTGTAAACAATTTATTTTAAAAGTCTAGAAAACAGTTTAGAAAACGTGTTGGAAACTTGGAAACATGAATAAATATATAGTAAAATAGCAAAACCATATTAAAAATTATAATTTTGAAGTTCTTTTATGAAGTTAGATTTTAAAATTTGAAATCTTTACGTTTTATTTCTTCGTATTTTTATAATCACAAATACTATTAAATATTTTTTTATTATATTAGTCTTTATATTTTTTTATTTTTTTAAATGTAAAAAAGTATTATTAATAATTTAAATAATATTATTTTTGTTTAAAAAAGTATTATTAATCATTTAAACAATATTATTTTTNTCAAAGTCAAAGATTTAAGTTATGTTTAGTTTTTACTTTGAAAACATGAGATACTAATATTAAGTTATGTTTGGAGATTATGAATCTTGAAACTTTATAGGAATATATTATAGTAAAATCATAGATGTTTTATAACTTTTATTTTTGTCGGATGGTATAATAATATATACAAGAAGAAACGTTACCTGAAGATGGCTGGCTACGTTTTCTCGACTGATGTATTCAACATTCATAACCTCCAAAATTTTCTTAGGAACAGCTTCTGCATGAAAAAAAAACAAAACTCATTATTCATTAGTAACTATGACTTAACCCTAATGTATTGTGACTCACTAGGGCCAAGATATTCCACAGCAGCCATAAACTTTTTGTGAAGCTCGCTGTCCCAAACTACTCTTTTTTTCTTTGGCTTGTTCCTCCCAAGATCATGATCATCCTCATTGGCTTGTTCATCAGGTAAAACACTTCTTTTTCTCTCATTAGGGTTTATCATGGTGGAATCTATAGAAGATGACCTATCTCCAGCTGTTTTCTTGGCCCAATGTTTGATCAATATGAATGGTAGATCTACCGGATTGATAGGTTTTATTAGATAGTCACAAGCACCATGACTTATCCAGTTGATCATAGATTCTTGTGAAACCTCTTTAGACATTACTATAGCAAAAAAAAAAATGTTTTAAAAATGAAATTATTATATAAAATATTCAAATATGATTAGATTCTTACTGATGATAACTATTTCAGATCTGATTGCCGACAGTAACCGGAGTTTATCACTGTCTGTTTTTTGTATTTCAATGAGAGCTATGTCGAAATTATTCCTATGGTTACGGAGTAGATCCATAGCTTTTTCTTCATCGTTGCAACAAGTCACTACAAAAAAAAAACATATTATGAAAAAAACCATGGTTTCAGATCTCAAATATATTCGAACATGCAACTAAACAATGTTACCTTTATACTGAAACCTTTGAAGATGTGTCTCCAATATCTGAAGATAGTTTTGATCTTCATCAAACAGTAACACTCGAAGACCCTCGGAGAACATATCCATGGTGTTTCGATCTGAACCATCGTCTTCATGATGATTCTCAGCCATTTTTGACGATCAATGGCTGCATATAACACTGGCCGTGTCTTTCTGATAGATATCTTTATCTCTTTTATACAAAAAATATTTGATGTTATCAAAACATTTTTTAACAAAAAAAAAATAGGAATCGGGGCCCACTATCTCATTATCTCTAGTAATAAATTAGATTTTAAGATTTCTTTCTTAATAATTAATATATAAAATACACACGTATTTGGCCATTACTATTTGAGATATGTATTCTTTATATTGCCAGCAAAAAATTAAATGACTTTAATATAAAAATAATACAAACAATAGAGTAAACGATAGCTCAAAAAAATCTGACGTCAGCAAATCTACAGAGAGGATAAGTCCAAAGACTAGAAGTGAATATCAAAATAAAAATAATATTTTATTAGAAAAAGCTAATAAAATTAAAATAAAATTTAATAAAACTTAATTGGTTAAAATAAAAATGAGATTTGTTAAGGAATAAATTCTTTAGAACTATCTCTCTCATGGCGACAAAAAGGCGAATGAGTATTCTAGGGTTTGAAGCGGCGGCGACACCAAACGGTGGTTACGGAGAGGCGATACAGGACTATTATCAGATCTACAAAGGTTACTCAAAACGGATACGCTATGGAGTATTTGATTCGCGATGGATGGGCAGATCTGAGTTGTATCTGGCGGAAAAGGGATTCTACGACGTAAGGTTTGGGATCTCAGCTCACAGAACTCAAATTGACGGGGTTTCAAAAAGGAAGAAGATAAGAGGAATGGTGATTGGTGATTCGCGATGGTTTTATTCGCCACGATTTGAAGATATACATCGTTTGTTCTTCGAAACTACATCGTTTCACGGAGAAATACCGAGGATGAGGGAGGTGAAAAAAGTATTGGCGAATCTGGAACGAGATGGTTTCAAATGACTGAATTAAGGTATATGCCTTTATATTGAATCTGATTTTGGTGAATTTGATTAGTAAAATGGTTTCTGAGATTGAAAGGTGGGAGACAGATTCCAGATCATTCATTAGGAATGATCAGAGGACTGGAATCAACGTTTATAGGTATTGTAAAAGAATCATATACTCAGTCATAGGAGATATGATAGGTAGGTTACTGGAATCACAGAACTACAATATAGAAAATCTTCTGAGAATAGATAAGAATGATAGGGTCAATAAGAAATATGATCGGGTTTCGGATTTCTTTTGAGTTATGGGTTGAGATTGTTTTCCCAGTTTGAAAAGATTATAAAGACATATATATGAGGATACAAATGGAGTGTGATCTCTCTATTACTAATTAGGTCATGAAGTATAAAGTTAAGAGATTATGATCATTATTGTATTTTGATCTTTATACGGGGATAATCGACTTTATTAAGGAGATAAACTATGTAGCTATAATATCTATAACCTGTCAAGGATTATAAGATGATAGTTATTTACAAAAACTAAAACATTTTTATTGAGGGAGTCCCTAAGAGATATAATTCCAGATTTATCGTTTATATTATTAGAGTGATAAACAAAGAAAGTGTGATAGGTTGGAAAATTATGTGTGATGTAGTAATTGAATACAGAAAATATAGAAAATTAGAAGCATTAAGGGTTAAGATTTGGGATTCTGACTAAGCATTCTCATTCTACAATTTTCTTTCTCATTTGTTTTTTTAATTCAATTAAGCCTTTTGTCATTTTCTATTATCAGGTGTCAATGTCTCAAACCGGTTTATTTGGAAATAAGAATGAAGAAAAAAGGGCCACAAGTCCGATGAAAATGAGGATTACGGTACAAAAGTTTGACAATTCTGCCATGATCCAAGGGTATTCTAAAACCCTTATTGGGAGATGCAGGGAGATGCATGAATCCCTTTGGAGCAGGATATGAATTTTCTTCTGACGATGCTGCCAAAAGTCTGGAAGATAGAAGAAAGAGTAGTTGGTGCGGATCTAGGGAAAGGCAAGTTTCAGTTTGATTTTGATTTTGATTGATTTTGATTTTGACTACTGGATGCTATCTCTGGTGAGATGGAGTCTAGTGGTTGAACCAAACTATCCATCAACTATTAAGTTTTGGATATGGGTTATGGGAATTCCACTTCACTTTTGGGTGACTCAAGCATTTCAACCAATCGGATCAGCCTTAAGGAATATAGAAGAGATCATTGTAGGATTCAGGTTACAGTTAATGGTTTTAAACCACTAGTTTTTGATATGTTGGTGGACATTGAAACGGAAGAAAAAAAATAGTGGAAGGACCGGTGGAACTATGGTATGATAGGGTTTTTGGTTATTGTCGGATTTGTTTTAGCCTATGCCATAATGATGCAAGTTTTAGTCTGGGAGGACAAAGTGGAAAAAACACTTTCAGTTCAAGGACTGAACCGGAGCTTCTAAGTTACAAGGGGGCAATGGTCAGTGATGTACCAGCTGAAATTAATTGGTCCATCGATGGTGCCAGATCCAAATGTAAATATAATTAATCCATCGATGGACTATTGTTATTTTCATGTTTTTGCTTTGTTTGGTTTGATTTTATATGTTGCATTTTTGAGTCTGGAAAGTTATATTGGAAATCTTTCAATAAAATAATATGGATGGTTATATACGGTTAATGAGGATGTTGGTAAATACCCGGGAAAATAAATGGAAGCAAATTTGGTTCCAATACAGTTTTGATGTCTTTTATAATTTGTGTTTTGTTTTACAATTGTGGTCGATACATCACTAGTAAACAAAATGGTTATATCTACAAAAATTTTGGTGGCTATATGATAAAAAATAGATTATAGCGTCATGGCTTTTACGGAAAACCACAGAAAATTTTTGTGGATAATTTGAAAAAAAATTAAAAAATTAATTAAATAAAAATTTAATTAATTAAATAAAAATAAATAAATTAAAAATTAAACTTATACTGTTATTCTAATTTGTTTTGGTTTAAACTTATATTACTCTATTAAAATTTCTAAATACTAAATTAACATCGAAACAAAAATTTTATTTATGTTTGGTATATTTCTAAATATATACTAATAAAAAAAATTAATCATATATTTTTCTGCATATTTACTAAATTAGCTTTAAAGTATACATATACGATATACTCATTTAATATCTGTTAAATATTCATAAATCAATATTTTTT
>KE157062.1:3718-14660 GCA_000411055.1 Leavenworthia alabamica
GATGCGATATCTTTGAACTGTCGGTTTTTTATATATACCAAGACAATTTAAATCACACAATTAATTCTTGACCAAATTTTGGTTCTCACTGTTGTGTTTTTTTCAGCCATGAACATCTGTCTGGTCTCGTGAAAGTGTAGAGAACTGGCCAAACAACATTCTCTTTGAAGCGGCCCACACTTCACTTTCACATAGGTGGTTTTCTTACAGTGTCATCTTTGAAGATACACTATTTGACCACATCAAACTTAAAAACCATTAAAAACTTCTTAACTTAAACCTTCTTGCTTCAAGTTGTATCGTTTATCCTATCTTTTAAAACATTGTCTCATCATGAGAATGAGTTATATTATATTTTGACAATGTTGAACCGTTAGCTATAACTTTGTATTCTCCTTGAACCTAGTTCATGGGATCTCCAATCTACTAGGTAGAGTTGCCGCCGTGCTAACTTGTCCGAGGCCATAAACTCATTCCCTTATATGTTTTTTCAACTTGATCTCTACAAAGGCCTTTTTGTTAGAGGATCAACGGTATTATCTTTTGACCTAACATGGTCAATGGTGATAATTCCACTTGAGATTAATTTTCTAACAGTGTTATGTTTTCGTTTAATATGACGTGATTTTTCATTGTACATAACACTTCCTGCCCGTTCTATTGCAGCTAAACTATCACAATGTATGCATATAGGTGTCAATGGTCTGGGCCAGTATGGAATATCTTCTAGAAAATTACGAAGCCATTCAGCTTCTTCACCAGCTTTATCTAAAGCTATAACTTCATATTCCATAATAGAACGTGCAATACACGTTTGTTTGGATGATTTGCAAGATACAACACCTCCACCAATTGTGAACACATATCCACTTGTGGACTTATATTCGCTTGAACCCGTGATCCAGATTGCATCACAATATCCTTCTAATACATGTGGATATTTTGTGTAATGTAAAACATTATTTTTGATATATTGTAAATATCCCAAAACACGTTTCAATGCCATCCAATGATTAGGACATGGATTGCTCGTGTATCGACTTAATTTACGTATTGCACAAGCTATATCAGGTCGAATGCAATTCATAATGTACATCAAACTTTCTAGAACTCTCGTATAGTCTAGTTGAGATGTACTATTACCTTTATTCTTTGCAAGGACAATATTTGTATCAATTGGAGTCCTTGCAGGCTTAAAATCCAAATATTTGAATTTTTCAAGCACTTTTTCAATGTATGAGATTGAGATAATGCATATCTTTCAGGACTTTTAATAATTTTAATTCCTAAGATTAAATCCGCAACTCCTAAATCTTTCATGTCAAATTTTGTGGAAAGCATAATTTTAGTAGCATTTATGTTTAAAATATCATCACTCATTATCAATATATCATCCACATATAAACATACAATGACTATGTGATTATTAGTATTTTTAATATAAACACATTTTTTACATTCATTAATCTTAAAACCATTTGACATCATTACATTGTCAAAATTAGCATGCCATTGTTTTGTGTTTGTTTTAATTCATATAACGACTTAACAAGTCAACATACTTTATCTTTTTTTCCAGGAATTATAAACCCTTTAGGTTGATTCATATAGAGTTTCTCCTCTAAATCTCGATTTAAAAATGCAGTTTTAACATCCATTTGATGGATTAGCAATTCACATACAGCAGCTAAACCAATTAACATCCGAATTGATGTAATTCTTGTCACTGGTGAATATGTATCAAAATAATCAAGACATTTTTGTTGTCGAAATCCTTTGACAACAAGTCTTGTTTTGTACTTATCAATAAATCCATCTTCTTTCATCTTCCTTATAAAAATCCATTTATAATCTAATGGTTTATTACCAGGAGGAAGATCAACCAACTCCCATGTATGGTTGCTCAATATGGATTCAATTTCACTATTAATAGCTTCTTTCTAATATTGAGATTCTGATGAAGACATAACTTGTTTATAGGTTTGTGGTACATCTTCCAACATATATGTTAAAAAGTCTGGTCCAAATGAAGTAGAAGTTCTTTGACGTTTACTACGTCTAGGTTCTTCCTTATTTTGTGTACTCTCTTGAGACACATCCTTTTTAAGTGGATAAATCATTTCAAAAAATTCAACATTATCTGATTCAATTACCGTATAGATTCAAAATCCTTTTTAAGTGGATAAATCATTTCAAAGAATTCAACACTATCTGATTCAATTACCGTATTTTTATGAATATCATGAATTTCAAATTTATGCACCAAAAATCTGTATGCTTTACTTTTTGAAGCATAACCTATGAAAACACAATCAATCATTTTAGTTCCTATTTTAACTCTTTTGGAAAGAGGAATTTGAACCTTTGCTAGATATCCCCACACTTTGAAGTAATTCAAATTGGTTTTCTCCCCTTTCATTTTTCATATGGAATAGATTGTGTCTTTCTATGGGGAACACGATTAAGTATTTGAGTAGCTGTTAAAATACCTTCTCCCCACATATTTTCGGGTAACCCCAAACTTATCAACAAAGCATTCATCATCTCTTTTAATGTTCGGTTTTTCTTTCCGCAATCCCATTAGATTGTAGTGTATATGGAGAGGTAGTTTGGTGAACAACTCCAAACTCTAAACATATTTTTTCGAATGGAAATACATATTCTCCGCCTCTATCACTTCTTATTGCTTTGATCTTTTTGTTAAGTTGCGTTTCAACTTCATTTTTGTATTGTTTAAATGCATTAATAGCTTCATCTTTACTATTTAGCAAGTAAACATAACAATATCTTGTGCTATCATCAATAAAAATAATAAAATATTTTTTCTCACCACGAGATGGAGTTGACTTCATATCACAAATATCTGTGTGAATTAAATCTAAAGGTTCTAAACTTCTATCAATTGACTTGTAAGAATGTTTAGAATATTTAGATTCCACACATATTTCACATTTAGATTTTGTATAATCAAATTTTGGCAACACTTCCAAATCGATCATTTTTCGCAAAGACTTATAATTTATGTGTCATAATCTTGCATGCCATAGATTATTTGACACAAGTAAGTAAGCAGAAATTTTTTTTTTATTATCATCAATAGTCATTACATTGAGTTTGAAAAGTCTCCCAGTGAGGTAATCTTTTCCGACATACATATCATTCTTACTTATTACAAGTTTATTGGAAACAAAAACACATTTGAATATATTCTTAATTAATAGTGAAGTCGACACCAAATTCTTCCGAATCTCTGGAACATGAAGAACATTGATGAGAGTTACTATTTTTTCCGAAGTCATTTTATGGGTTATTTTTCCACCCCGTTGAACTTTTGCAGTTGAAAAATTTCCCATGTAAATATATTCATCCTTTTTTGCCGAAACATAAGAGGAGAACATCCATTTGTTAGCACAAATATGGCGTGTGGCTCCAGAATCCATGCACCATTCTTTGGAATTTCCAACCAAGTTAACTTTAGAGATCATACCAACCAATTCAATATCTTATACTCCGGAAGATATCTCCACAATATTAGTTTTATCTTGACTTTTTTTCTTTGTCTTTGATCCACGACAATCAACAGCTCGATGTCCAAGTTTTCCGCAATTATGGCAAGAACCCTTACATTTTTTCCTTTTCTTGCCTTTGGATGGAACATTTTCAATTCTTAGACGAACAATAAGGTCTTCAAGCGTCATTTCTTTACGCTTGTGTTTCAAGTAGTTTTTAATATCCCTCCATTAAGGTGGTAATTTTTCAATAAAAGCTGCTATTTGAAATGATTCATTAATTATCAAATCTTCAGCAAGAAGATCATGAACAATTACTTGAAGTTCTTGTACTTGAGACATAACCATTTTAGTGTCAACCATCTTGTATTCAAGAAATTTTGCAGCAACAAATTTTTTTAAACCAGCATCTTCAGCCTTATACTTTTTTTCGAGTGCATCTCACAACTCTTTAGAAGTATTCATAAGACAATACATATTGTATAAAAAATCTTCCAATGCACTTAATATGTAATTCTTGCATAGAAAATCAGAATGTTTATATGTTTCAATTACCATAAATCGTTCTTTTTCTTCCACTCTTTCATCAGGATGAGGAATATATTCCTTAATAAATCTTTGAAGACTCAAAGTGGTAAGATAAAAGAACATCTTTTGTTGCCATCTCTTGAAATCAACACCGTCAAATTTTCCGGGTTTTTCAGCAGGTGTGAATGCAACACGAATGGCAACATCAGGAACATGAACTTCAGGTTCCATTTTTTTTTTCCTCCTAAAACACAAAATTCAGAAAAAGTTTTTAGTAAATTTTATTTTAAAAACCTTATTTGAAGTAAACAAACTCTTAATGTTTTTTCTTCAAATTTTTACAAGTTTGAGTAGAAATCCACAAATAATTTAATCTCAATGAGTAGAAATCCACAAAGGATTTAGTCTCAAGGGGAGTACAAATCCACAAGGGATTTAGTCTCAAGTGAGTAGAAAACTAATAAAAATTAATTTTATTCTCAGTGACGTAGAAAACAAATGTTTTAATCATCAAAATTCGATTTAGAAACAGAAGAAAAATAAAAAATAGTTTCCTTAAGTTTATTGTGATCAAATAGTGTATCTTCAAAGATGACACTGTAAGAAAACCACCTATGTGAAAGTGAAGTGTGGGCCGCTTCAAAGAGAATGTTGTTTGGTCAGTTCTCTACACTTTCACGAGACCAGGTAGGTGTTCATGGCTGAAAACAACACAACAGTGAGAACCAAAATTTGGCCAAAAATTAATTGTGTGATTTAAATTTTCTTGGTATACATAAAAAGCCGACAATTCAAAGATATCGCATCTACTGATTGGCGAGTATATCCGATTTAAAGTCACTATGAAAAGTTCAAAGGAAACTTACTTATCCAGTTGCAATTAATTCTTTTTAGTTGAATCATACGAGGTTGGCGTAAGAAAATCCTCCATTCATGTGGAGGATTGTTGGGTTTATATAAGAATAGAGGATTGTCTTGATCAAATAGTCTCATAGGTTGTAGTTGAACCGACATGACATTTCGAACAGTTGCGATTTTTAAACTTTGTTTTGAATGATCACAATAGTTCTTTGACCCCTATGTCTTACTATAAAGAGAGGTCTTGCCTCAGCCATTGGAACATGTGTTTTTCCAAGTATTCTTTTGAGAGAAACAAAAAGATTTCTTCTTAAAATTCTTATTCTTTCTAAGTGTGATTCAAGCTAAAGTTTGAGTTCGACAAGGGTTCAGAGTTTGACAGTATCGCCGTTCCGAAGAGGTTAGTCCGTCCTATCCTGGGAGGTTATATTCCATAAACCGTAGGTACGGAGCGGGGAATAGTTTTTTTAAGGAAACACGGTTTGCCGTGGGTTCGGACTTATTGAGTTGATTAATTTGTTTTGTTCATAACTCTTTACTCCGGTATCTAAATTGAACGAATTTGGTGTCTATACATAGATATCAAAAATATCTTTCTAACAAGATATAGAACGTATCAATTGGATACATATATTGAAAGATATTGATTTTACAAGTTTAGACGGAATTATTGTTAATAATTCTGTTTACGAAAGTTGTTTTATTTGTAACTTTTGATTCCTTTGGCGGAATTGAGTGATTTTGGTGTCTATCTGTAGATCTCAAAATTATATTTTTAATAAGTTATAAAACGTATTTTTAGATACATAAATAGAAAGATATAAAAGTTATAAGATTAATAACGGTTTATAACATAAAAGTTCGGTTTTGTGTAACTGAGGAGACAACACTATAATAGTGCAGCATATCTAATCATTCTATTTTCTAGTTACTTGCAACACAGAGAATACATCCTCCGAAGCTACATGATGCCCAAAGACCCACCCACTTCTGTTACTCTTTCTTCTCAACTCACTGCTTTGGTTTTGGCTTGGGAGCTAAGAAACAGGTTAGTGCAATTGTTTGTTTAATATTATTGGGGTTTTGGTGGGCTTTTATTTTATGGCAAAATAATTATGAAAAATAGTAGTTAACTGAGAGAAGCTCAAATTGGGTGACCCAGGGTCCAGGGTCCATCAATCAATATGTTAAAACAGAATTTTAAATGGACTACGTCGGGTCATTTATTTTTATTTTTTAAGATTTTGTTGGTAAAAGGCTTTACAAAAATTAATATCTTATGTTTACAAAATCTTGTCACGTGGGTATAGTTCAATAGGAGATGCCCGTATATATACATTTGGGTAAATTAGATCCACGTGTCTTCTGTGCTGGTCACGTGATTGAAGCCTACATAATTGGATCTCGTAGGCTTTTTAGATTAGTAGGGTCTATAAACTACAAGCTTTTCATAAGGAGACTCATCTATATAGACTATGGGCCACAAATTTCTTTCGTTGATAAACCACTATCTATTTCTATAACAACCATGTTTTCATTATTATGGTTAAACTTTAGAGTTTCCATATATATGTGGACATTGATGATGGGTGTGACTTGACTTGTGAGGGTGTTAATAATTAATGATGCTGACAAATAATAAGGGGAAGGTAAATTAAAAGTATATAGAGGACCGAGCCTCTGACCAGAAATCTAATTGGTCTGTATGTTGAGTAAAACCATAAGAACACACAAACCTAAACACATTTCGAGAAATCTGCAAAAGTTTGTCTTTAACCCACAAAACTAGCTTACTTTTTTCTCTTTTATGTGCTGATATACAAATCATGTGTAGCAACTTAGCATACTCTACTATTATTTATAGATTTAACTTTCAAGACATTATTCACTTTTTGTAAATTTGAGAACTTGATTAGAATACGCCATATGCTGCTATGGCCTATGTGTAATCTTTGCAACCTTTCGTACCTCTCACGTACCATTATCATAATAAAGTCTTTGAAATCCTGACACTTAAGCATCATGTGATGATGATTATTCAAACACCAAACCGATTACCAATAGATCCAACATCAATGCTTAAACGAACCTTCCTTGATCAATAAAACAACAAAAAATAAATCGCCAAAAATGCTAGGGGGTGAAAGGTGTGTGGTAAAGTCTCTGAATACTACACTATTTCCAAAACTCAGAAAACGACAAAATAAAACTATAGAAATAACAAAAAATATTACAATACAGAATTAAAAAATATCACATGAAAGAGACAGCTTAGATAAGCTTCAACGTGGGGAGAGCGCAAATACACACACAGAGCATATGAGAGAGATAAAGAATCTGTTTCCTATGACCCACGCGCATCCTCGACGCGTCAACATCACTCTCCATCTCAGCCAAAGCAAAAACACACGATAGGAGATTCTAAATTCCATTGTTGTGTGTCGTCTTTCATATGATAATTGTCAATCAATGAACCTTAGAAAAACCCTAGAATTACATTTAAACGAATACTAGATTCAATTTTTACATACACTGGAAATTCTAAAACCTTTAAAAAAAAAAAACAGAACGATTATTACTACATACTAGTTTAGCTTACTGTCAAATCAAGAAGATTGTGTTGTGTTACCAACTAATTTCTCATTGTCGGTTAGATTCGTTACGACCTCTACTGATACCAGACGACGACGTTCTGTTGTTGGAGATGTTCCCTCCTGTTTTATTATGTTGTGAAGATGAAAAAAACTGGGCGAATACTAGTGAACCACCTCTGATTGAACAAACAGGGACGTTTAGAACTGGAGTTACTCTCACGTTTGCACTATACGATCTCTCCATTCCTCTATGTCTATACCCGCTTGTTCCACCATTGAAACTGCTTGGGCTACTTGAGCTTCGTTCAAGGCTCTGGAACACTATTTTACCTGATGAGTTAAGTCTTGGACTGTCTACAGAAACTCCTCTGTTCATTATTGCTGTTTCTCCTCCTGAACGCCGCATTTGACTCCGTCCTACTCTTCCTTCCGTTGAATGGTTGCTTTCACGAGGCGGCTTCACCAACCTCATTCTCGGTGCATTTGGGTTTTGGCTTCGAGCTGGAGCAAATGGATTCGCAGTGAGGTTGTGGTTGAGGTTATGGTTATGGTTTGGTCTCTCTGCATCGAGAGAGAGTCTTGGGATATCTTCGCAGTCGTGGTTTGATGAAGAAGATATGGATAGAGACATACGAGAAGAAGATATTGATAGAGATTCGCAATCGGAATCTTTTAGGAGAGGAAGTAACGAACCATCCGAAGAGGATGAGGACGACGATCTAGAGCTTCGATGTAAGAATTGCTTCAATGATGAAGTAGACGATCTTGGATTTGAATTAAACGACGTCGTCGTTGCCGTTTTGTTGCTCTGAGAGAATCGTTTGAGACCTAACAACTCTCTCCACCTACTTGAACACCGTGGTGCCTTTGGAGAAAACAAGCAGTTATCGGAGATCTCCATTTCTATCTCCATCCTTGTGCATTTCCCGTTGATGTCCACCGTCTCCGTCGTCGGCTTCGTCACGAGTTTCCCATCGGAGAATAGCTCATCAGCTGTGAGCATTCTAACTGGATCATCCTCCAACCTAAACTCGAAATCACCAGCTCCGACTGATTCCTCCGTCGTAACCTTCGGTATCTGTTTCTGCAGCTCCGATGCGGCGGATCCAGAACTCTGACCGTCTTCACGGCTGAATGAAGCACGTGGATTGAAACATCCGTAAGCAGGGAATTCCTGAGAAACACTAACATTGTTGACGCAAGCAGAAGCCATCACCGGTGTTCATGCAAAACACTACCGTCGTCCCGGATAATCAACGGCTAGATCTAAAACAAAGAGAGAGAGAGAGATTTTTTGGGTTGCTTTGGAGCGTTGCGAGTTTGTTTTGAAGGTAGAGGTGGGCCACGCAGACTGCCAACAGAGTTATTAAAAACGAGCCAGGTGGCGCGTGCATCTCACCGCATTATTGTGGGGTACTTTGGGTATTTTGAGAGTGTTCTGTTGGAGCCAATGGTGGATGAGCCTAGTCCTGGGCGTTCGGGTTTTACGGGTTAATCGGGTCGGGTTATTTGATTTTTAAATTTTTTATCGAAATAAACCGAATAAAATTTTCGGTTTATTCGGTTCGGTTTGTAATTTAATCGGATCGGTTTTAGAAAAAAATGGTTATTCCGAATTAGACCCGAATAAGGTTATATATTATTATTGTTGCTTCATTCATTGAAAGTAACGATAGTCTTGGGTCATACTGTTGTATATCCCCGTGCAAACCCGAGTTCGAGTAACCATTATGTGGGTTTTTTTTTTAATTTGTTTGAACAAGAAGGGTATAATTAGCTAAGTATAATCGTAATTTGATTAATTAACAAGGGCTATAACCGTAATTTCATTAGAGTCATCTTCTTCTACCTTACAACCCTAGCCTCCCAGAGTCTGTGTTTTTTATCTTCTTCAATTTTTTTTATTCCTATGACTTTTTTCACAAATCTCAACTATAAAACATAAATCTACTAGTTTTTCTTCATCTAACAACATAATCGTCCAAAATAAACTCATATTCAACAGATGAATCTTACAGCTAATACACAGATTAGAGCATACTTATTTTTAAAAAATGTATAGTAGTATATCTTAATATTATAACGGCTAATACACAGATTAGAGCATACTTATTTTTAAAAAATGTATAGTAGTATATCTTAATATTATATTTTTAATGGAAATATTATTTATCTCTCAAATATTCCAAAAAGTTGATTTTAAATAAATCCGGGAAACAAAACCTGTTTTTATGAAGCATGAAAATCATGAATAAAAGAGTCACGTGATATGAGGGGATGTTTTGATTTATCAATAAATAAGAGCGGCAAAAATAGGAATATTTTAAAAAAAATACGAAACTGTTAGAAATCATTTGACAGCAATTGGAAAGCTGTTAAATGAGAAATGGATAAAATTCTAAACCGACAATTCACTGATAAAAAAATCTAAATGGTTTTTGTTCTTCCACTTGGCACTGTTTATGGAGTTGGGTTTCGCCCAGTTGTACAAAGCTTTGTAATGAAGTAAGTAAGTTTTTTTTGTTATGTTGATCGATGATGGTTAAAAAGTATTTACATTGGTGGGTCGGTCACAGAATGCTAATTGTCTTATTTGGATAAGAAGGAAAATGGTTTGAGATCTCTCAGATTTCATTTCAAAGAGTCTCTCAACAGACACTGTCTTTAATGTTGTTAGAGTTATGTGTTAAAACCTTACTGTATGTGTTTGTCTCTCTTTATCTGGAGCTGTGTCTATTTCAGGATGAACTGTAGATTGAATCTAAGTTTAATTAGTGTCCTTATAGTTTGCAGTTGGAATCCATTGCACATGACAATTGTTTTTGTTTTATGATAAAACATGAAATTAAAAGGGAATAACATGAAGGTACATAATTTGTCTCATCACTTTCTGAGGATGATTCACAACCCTGATCCTAAGCTACTAGTAAATAAATGTTGAAATAACTTACTGTTGACTCATTCCTTTTGTATCTAGAGTAAGAAAATATCCCAACAAGAGTTATTCTATATATATATACAGATATTAACTGCAGAATTGTAAAAATTGTAATTATCATCAAAATCTCATAGGTCTTGAATATGATATCTCTTACTAGCAAGCTTTCTTACTATAGCTGTGTGTGTTGGTATAAAACTTGTGATGATGAACAACATGGGTAGCATCTGTTGATACAGAGTTGTTAAAGTAGATGTTTTCAGCTTTGGTCAACACACTTAAGTGAAGGTTGACGGTATACTTAAACTCTACCGGTTTTATTGATTTGTATATTGACTCGGTTCAGATTAAATAGAGTCAATTGTATTTCCGGTTTAATGTCTTCGGTTTAGTCCTTGTGTATTATAAGAAGGACCCGAGATGTTTGTTTGAGTCAGGTAGTTGTAACGTCTTCTTGAAGAGCTTGATACTCAGGTTTGTTGAGGTCAAGAACTTACTGTGATTCTGGTATTAGT
>KE157065.1:31140-57178 GCA_000411055.1 Leavenworthia alabamica
CATTTGAGCACTCATGACCATCAGAACAACATCAACACGATCGGGCTAGGTCTTGCCCAATCGGGCCATTTATCCAAGAGTTAGCCCAAAGGCTAGCTCGACCACATTCTGAACCAAGCCCGATCAAGCACCTCCCAAGAATCAAGACAGTTACACATCAGCCCGATGGGACCAGTTTTAAGTTGGAGTTTCTGTTTTAAAATTTTGGATACTTAAACGTGTTTTAATCATTTGAATCATATACTTTCTCTTTCTAAAAAAATATTTGGAGCTCTGATCTCTTTTTAAACCATTGCTTTGTATTGGAGAAATCTTCTAAATTCTTGATTCAATCTATTTTTTCTTGTTTTGATTATGAATTCTTATTTAATTTCATGTTCTAATTCATTGATGATGTGTGAGTAGATCAATTGTTAGGTTTCTAGGATTCTAGGGATTAGATCTGGGAATTGGATTCAAATAGGATGCTAGATCATCATTACCATCTTCATCTAGGTTGTGCTTAATGTTTTGATTGAACTGATCATTGAATTTATGAACTTAGGATAGATTTCTCATTCCGAAAGTCTGAGAATCACCGGATTAGATCTAGATGAGCGGATCTGTCATTTGCCAATGGAAATTGAGTTATTGGAATCCGTGAACCGATCAAACATGTAGTTAATGCATGATTAGGATTGCCGTGATAAAGCGGAAGCTTAGATGCTCGGATTCTAGTTCATTAGTGATTGATGCCATGGATGTGGATCGATTGGTCATATTTGTTTGAGTTTAAGATGTATTCTAAATCCGATCCTGAATAGTAATCCGATTCTTTAGTATAGAATTTCCGAACATCCTAGTACCTAACGTTTAAAATCCATTAGTTGAAATCGTTTCATTTCTGTTTATGTGTTTTTAGATACAGAACAAAACATTACACAATCCTATTTCCGTCTTAACATAGCGATAAACTATGTGTTTCACTGAGTAATTCATTGTTCCATGTGGATTCGATCATAATATACTTCATCGGTACATCGTACACTTGCGATATTATTAAGTTTTAAAACTTTTTGTATCAGTCGGCCCATGGGTGGCCCGACCATTTTGACACCTATACACGACATTAACTATATAGACGGAAATCGTTTACGGTGTTAATAGTTTACGTTAAATCCAAAACGACATCGATTTTATCTTATTTAAAGAATTAATTTTTAAATTTTGTCCGTTTAAATAATATTTTTAAATTTTGGTCATTTAATGTGTTACTGCATATATTTACATAGAAATATACTCCAAATATTAATTACATATCAATATATTTTAAAATCATTTCTTAAAATAATAATGTCAAAATCAAAAACATACAAAATTCCTTATAATAATTATGTTATTATAATATAATTTAAATAATATATATTTCTAATAGTCCTAAGACTATTTGAAAGTAAAATATGAAGTTTTAGATACATCATAATTATATAATTACTATCTGTTTTAAAAATTATTTTTGAACAACATCGTAAAATAATATGATTTATTTACTATATTATGATGAACAATAGCAATGAGAAAATAATTATGTTGACAATAATTATGATGAAAAAATATTATTTTTTTGATATGTTATTTTCTTATTGTTGAAATTGCTAAGATTTCTAAAAGCTAAAACAATAATTATGATGGAGATAATTTTCTATGATGAAAAATTAATAATATGATGAAAACATAATTATGATGAAAATAATTATGATAATTATGATGAAAATAATATTATTTTCCTATTGTTCAAATAGCTAAAAATTATAAAAAGATAAAAGATAATTATGATGAAAGTATCTTCCTATGATGAAAAAATAATATTATTTTCTGATGCTATTGTTTAAAATTATTTTTAAAACAAATGGTAGCTATATAATTATGATGAATCTAAAACTTTATATTTTGACTTTTAGAAGTCTTAGAATTCTTAAAGATCATTAGGAATTTTTTTATGTTTTTAATTATTTTATAATAAGGTACATGCTTTTAACTTTTAAGTATTATTTTAAAAAAATTATATGTTTTTAATTTAAAATTAATTTATGCAAAATATAAATAAATTGATATGTAAATGTGTGTAGAAATGACTTTGGAATATATTAATTTATATATATATAATATATATATATATATGTGTGTGTGTGGAAATGATTTTTGAAATAGATTTTTTTAAAACATCTTTCATAGAACGAAAACAGAGATCAAACTGAGTACTTGAGTTCGAACTTATTCTCTTGTAGAATCCTTTGCTGCAACGATGAAGATCCTCCAATGGCTAAGTACGATCGATAATGGTCATATCTAGTCACGCTCTTAACTATCTCTTTAGCTACGTAATTAGCATTAGGTGAAGTCAATATATCGTTGTGACTGATAAAACCATTTGCAGATAAATATTTTTAGATAGGTATAAGCGATGTAGAGGTCAAGATGTAGAATTCTTAATTCTAAAATAGATTTATATGTAAATATATGTATTCATGTATTAAATGGCCAAAATTTGAAACTTGATGAATTAAACTAACAAAATTTGAAAGTTTATGATTTAAAATAACAAAGTTTGAAAGTTGATATTTTTTAGTCAGATAAAAAAGATGTCGTTTTTGATTTAACGGAAATTAGTAATGTCGTAAACGATATTCGTCTGCGTAATTAACGTCATAACTAAATCGAAAGAATCAATAAAACTTAATCATTTATTTCTGTGGGGATTCTCAGCTTCATACCTAAGAACCGGAAGGCGTCACCACTTCAACTTCTTACTAAAGCACTCGGGGTTTGAGATCGTTGGCTTCACACTAGAACTCGGTTGATACTCGGAATTACTCCAAAGTAATTGATGACCTTATCTTATTACAAAAAAGGTTATTTGATTGATAAAATATAGATTGAGTTTATACAATGAGGAATATATGATTTAAACAGAAGAAAGGGGTAAACGAAATGTGTTGTTTCGAGAGGCATTCCTCGTAACAATCGGCCTCGAAAATACATGTCCGAAAATTACAAAGAAATAAAAACAGTTTGAGCAAAATAAAATTGTTGTTGATGGATATGAATAACTCAATGGGCAATGATTTTTATATGGTCAGCTCGGTATTTTTATATGGTCAGCTCGGTCCTTATCCGATGTAGGCGTTAGAGCATTGAGAAGATCTTTCCCTAGTTCTAAAAGATCAGAAATGACTGACTGTTCAATCTCATTAAAAACTTTTACCGAAAAACTCTCGAGGATAAAACTAAAATAGTACTCTAAATATCCGAATAATATTTTTGTGGCTCAAGTGATAATCGTGAAGTGTTTTTTTTATTTTTGAGTAAGAGTCCAATAGCATCGCTAAATTTTTGTCTTAAATTTCCGAATAGTAATGGGATGCGATGGGACGGGCCCACCCCATCAATCATAACTTTAACAATTATAAAAAAAAACAATAATAGTATATACATAATATATAATATTAAGATGAATACATTTCTCGTTAGTATTAAAATGAGGGAACATGTCCTTAGGGTAGGCCCTAACCCTAAGCATCGCATACGTCCAATGGCGTGGGTCAAAGGACGTTCTTGTAAGGTTGTGAATTGTCATCTTCCTACTTTGACCCTTGGTCTCACTCATTTACCAACCAAAGGCCATTACGCAACTTAAGCATTCGTAACAATAATTTTATTTTTCAAAATTTTAATATATATATTATATAATATAGTTATATTGAATAGTATATGTTTTGTGTTGTCGGCTAATGAAACTATTGTAATAGTAAAGAACTCCCTAGTTTTTATCACACCAACCAAACATGCTTCTAAAACTCCCAAATTTTTTTCATGTTTTAATTATAGAAAAGGTTTATTCAACAAAACTAAATAAAGTTAATTAAACCGATTAAAAATGTATTGTTTTAAGATTGACCATATAACCTAAACTCGTCGTATAAACCTAAATTTCTTTCCAAATCGTGAATTCATCTAAACGGTAATTGTTTTAATTCGAATCTTTTTGAAAAAGTATTTAAAAAATTAAGCTAAAACTATTTCCGAACCGAGGGTAATTATTAGTTATGGACAAACAAATCAGATTATTCGGATCAGATCGATAAAAACCGAATTATATCAGATTCAGGTTAATCGGATATGAGTGAATAAATTGATCAGTATAATTTTATTTCTAATTCGGGTTTCAGATTTGATCGGTTTAAAATAATCAATTTATTATGTTTATTCGGATTAAAACTTAATTTTTGAATTAAAATTATATTTTTTTGATCTGATTAATCATAAAAAAAAATTACCGTGATCCGATCCGATTAATCCATTATCTGAACAAATTAATCTGAATTTTGTTTTCGCTTTATTCAGTAAATATTATAATTTCCAATTACCGAATAATTCGACCCGTTTAATACGATTAATCGGAATATCCAGGACTAGTAATTATAATTTAGACCTGAATTTTATGGTTTGTAAAATAAAACCAAAATCTAAAATTGATCTAACGCAGAAACTAATAACAAAAATTCAAAAAGATAAATGATTGGAAAGATTTATATTGTAATAATTTAAAACTAAAAAATAAATAAAAATAGAGGAAAAAAATGAAGGCGTCCCAGGTGACAAGTTGGGCCGTGACGGGCTTTGGAAAGCCACGCTTTCTCCTTCTATAAATTCATTTCACCTCTATCTCTCGTCTCCTCCACCAACCCCTCTCGTAGTCTCCGCCTCCTTCTCCTTCTCTAAATCTCTCTTTCTCTGTAAGTTTCATCTCTTAGATTCTCGGATTGTATTCATGATTTAGTTTCTTAATTTGATCTGATGTTTACTTGTTTGTTTTTTTCTCATTAAGTTCTTGTGGGGACAAAAGAAATTCAAATATATTTGTAGATTCATTATCTTTGACAGTGACTGATTTGTTGTTGGATCTTTATGATTGAGATGTTGTTGAATCGAACTTATTATTACGCTAATCATCTTTTTTAATTGAATTTTTTCCTGATTCAATCGATTTGTATCATCGTTATTCTATAGTTTCAAGTTATAAACTAAACATGATTAGTGATTTATTTATAAATTATTATTGGAGCATCGAGTGAAGATCTAATATAGCTTTGAGCTTGAATCTTCTCATTACGCTCCATAGAGTAAAATTATTTCATATCATTTTGCTATTGGAAACATAATCTTGGTTTTAGTTTCCAGATGCTTCTTTATGATATACACTTTCTTACATTTTGTGTTAAGTTTTTGGAATATATTAGATTTGATATGATTCATGTTACATGAAACCCTAATTTTGTGGAATACTCAGGTTATAAACAAGAATGGCGACTGTGAGGATATCATCCACTAGCATGACCAAGACGGTTCTTAGAAGTCAACTTACCAACAAGCTTAGTGTTGTCAATAAGAGCAACAGCTTAGCCATTGGATCAACCAATAAGGTTTCAAGATCTTTCGGTTTGAAATGCTCAGCTAACTCTGGTGCAACAATGTCAACATACAAAGTCAAGCTGATAGGACCTGAAGGTGAAGAAAACGAATTTGAAGTGACAGATGACCAATACATATTGGATGCAGCTGAAGAAGCAGGAGTTGACTTACCTTACTCTTGCAGAGCTGGTGCTTGTTCAACTTGTGCTGGTAAGATTGTGACAGGTGATGTTGACCAATCTGATGGTTCGTTTCTTGATGATAATCATTTGGACAATGGTTATGTGTTGACTTGTGTGGCTTACCCAAAGTCTGATTGTGTGATCCATACACACAAGGAAACTGAACTCTTCTAAGTCTCCAAGTCTCTCTATTTGGTAATGATGAAAATTGTTATTTGAGTTATTATTATTGTGTGGTTTTGTATGAAAATGACTCAGGATATGCCCTTTTCAGTGTTGATGAATCGTTAATAAAATGGTTAAAAGTGAAGAAATGATTCTGGTCTTAGTTGTTTCTTTTTGTTCTTGATGCGAATATTCTGGTATTAGAATAAATTGATAAGTTATTGTGACGTTGCATAAGTTGACATTTACGAGAGTGTTTTGTCGATGTAAGAAACATCATGAAGATATCGAACGATTGATTACACACAGCCACATGTTAATCTTTGAAACTCAAATTGAATTTGAATTGTCAAAAATATTGCACTAGTTCAATCCCATGTTAAACGCTGAGGCACGTTAGTAAAAAGAATGTACGTTTATGTTAATTTTTTCAAAAATATTAAAGTTTTCGTTGACCGACCATTTTCGTCTTGATGTTAATTCAGTTAACAGAAAATTGAAACAACGTTATCTATCTTTTAGATAATCCGTTAAACATAAAACAACGTCAAAACGAGGACATAGTAATTCTACCTGTTATCTACCTTCTAGATGAAGTGTCAAGTCCTTATTTTGAGTCATGGCAGAGATCTTACCAAGTGGTGAAGGTGTGTGGCTATGTGGATCCTTCACTGAGGACATAGTGACATCTCAAGAGGTATCCATGCTTCTGGCAAAACACTATGTATCCTCCTCTTCTATGTTGTTTGAACTGCAATGAAAACCTCAAATATAGTTTCATTGCTACTAGGTTTGGGAACGAAGGGTATATTAAAAAAAAATTATTATTCGTGATTTGATTCGTTTCAATCGAATAACTAATAATGTGATTTGTTGATACTGATTGCTTCAATTCAAAAATTTCTGAATATTCGAAAATTCGGATATTCAAAATTTCTTGTATTATTTGCTTTGCCTCGATTTGGTTTTTGGTCTAGCTTAGATTAGTTTAATACACAATTTTCCAATATACACAAATCACTTTTAAAATATCTGGATATTCTGGAGAACAAGAAGACTTATTCACAAAGTGAATCAACATAATCAATAATTTTTCTTTATTTTATTTAAAACATTTATATTTACAATTACATATTTAAATTTGCTTATATTTATACATATTCCGATCGAAGCGGATATTCGGTCTTTTCCAAAATGATATTTGATATTTGATTCGTTTTTTTACTAGTATTAGATTTGTTTATTTGATTTGCTTAAAAAATATGAATATTTTGATTTTTTTAATTCGAATCGAATTAAATATTGAATAGCGGTAAAATCTAAAACATATTTTGTCCAAATCTAATTGCTACAACGGTTAGTGGATAACTAGGTATAGAGAAAAAAGATTTGTATATAAAATTGGATAATAGATAAAATTACGTTAAAATATTAACATTTATATTTTGTAATTATTATAAATATTTATTATATATAATAAATATATACATAATTTATATAATAATTATTATATAATTTTATTTTTAATGTTCGTATTTAGTTATATTTATCAAATGGAAAAAATCAAAAATAAAATCGTGAATTTTCAAATTATAAAAGAGAAAATATGAACTTTCGAAATAACATAATAATCATTAAGTTTTTTGTTAATTTAAATATTAAAGTTTTATTGAGCAATCTATTTAAAGCATCTCGTCAATATTTTCATTATCGATTTATTTTTCGCTAATATATCTGTTAACTAAAAATAACTTAGTTTTGTACTTAGCATAAAATACTTTAACTTTTAAATTATGCTCATTTAAATATCTAACTTTCTAATTATGACGAAATTTTTTATATTATATCTTACATCCATATCATAAATCACCATAGATCATTTTATTTAGAGGTTTTGACTTGATACTAGATTAGAAAACAAAATAAAAATCTATATTTAAAAATAATTTTTTTTAGGTTAAGATTTTGTTATATCTAAAATTAAACATCTAGAAACGGATACTATGGTGAAACATATAAATTATTTCGTTATAGTTTTTTAAATTTTCTTCAACGATATTACAATAAGACATAAAAGTTGAGAAGTTAAATGTTTATAATTTGGAAGTCAAGATTTAAACTCAATATTACTATTAATTTTTCATACACACTTAGAAAACTCTGCGATTTGTTTTATATTTTTCCTGTAATAATTAACTTTTCATCAGAAATCAAATGAAAGCAATAGCATTTTTTCCTTTTTTCACAGGGGAATAAACACATATAGTCATATAGACATAAGCAGAAATTTAGGTAGCACGGAAGCTTTATCGGAGGTCTGCTTCCCGCTTCGGAAGCAGAATCGGAATTGGAAGCTGTTAGAAAGTTTTGGAATCGTGATTTCATGACGCTTTCAAAATTTTTTTTGTAAAAGTACATTGAAAACTTACGATTCTGTTTTGGAAACGCAAGCTTCTGTTTTTAAAACATTATTTCGTAAATTAATATAAATAATAAAATTATTTTTGATATGTTTTTATTAATAAAAAAAACAAAAAAACATAAAAATAAAAACTTTAAAAATAACTGCTTTGATTAGTTGATGAAATTATTTTGAAATATTTGAATTTAATATTTACAAAGCATAATTTAAAATAAAATTATTTGATAAATTTAAGAAAATAGAATTAATATNTTATACCATTTTGCTAATCAAAAGTGTTGGAGATTTTAGAAAATATCAAACAGATATTTCAAGATAGATAAGTATATATGTAACAAGTTTATTATTCACATAATATATATACTATAGTGAACAAAACTATCTAGAAGATATTCCATAACAGTTATATTATGTTTATTTTCGTTCCATTTAACCAAGAGTTATACCAACTGAATAATCATCTACTCAACGTTCCACCTTGGACTATATAAAAGTTTTACAATAAAGTGCAAAAGCTAAAAGAAAGATGAGGACATAACTACCAATTTATTTGAAACAATTCCTAAATTGTAATCCAATTTATGTGGAATGCGTGGACGTGACTAGATGATATTATTCTAGATTTCTTATTTGGTTTAGATCGATTTCTTTTTTTAATCTCTATAAGTCTGTTCAATTTTAATAAAAGTTAGTTAAATTATGTAAAATGTACAATATTAATAAGATAACTAAAGATTTTTGGATATTCAAGAGTAATTCCTTCAAATGCCATTATTTATAATTTATGGGACAAAATTACATTATTTTCTTTAATTAGACATAAATATCATTTTTTATTAAAATCATATTTTTAATTTAATATTAGGGTTGAGTATTTAGTGGTTGAGTTTAATTTATTATTATTTGGGTTGAGTATTTAGTGGTTGGGTTTAACTTGTTTGGATTTTGTGTAATTTCTTAAAAATATAATATAGTTTTGAATTATTCAATGGTAATTTTGTCTTAAACTAATTTTAATGGTATTTGTGAAAATTAAAGTTAATTTGGTATTATTTTTAAAAATTATCCGATATTTAAAATATTTTGGATAATTAAAATATTTTGAATATCATATGACTAATATTTTTGATATATTATTTTATTTAATATTTTCAGTTGTATTTTATAGTTTCGAATAATATGAATATAAATATTTAGAATCTATCAATTTAGTTTAGAAACCAAAAAATTTTAGTTTATTTTTTATTGCATCCTTTAATTAATTTTAATCTGAGGATGAGGCGTTGAAGGCGGTGAAGGAAGGGAGAGAGCAGGTGACATAAACAGAGAAAGGCGGTGATCAAGACGTGTCGGTCCCTCAGATTCACGCCGACCTTTACTGCTTGTGTCTTGTATGACGCCACATTTTTTTTTTTCTTATTTTAATTAATTTTATGAATTCATCTATTGCTTGATCTTAAATTTTTATTATAAAGATTGTTGGTGACACTGCCAGAACTAAGTAGAATATACTCATTCAATTCAATTTTCTAATATTTTTCATATTTAATATTTTCGCGCATTACATAAAATATGAAATACTTTTTAATTTTGAGAATAACAAGTGTAATATAAAACTAATGATGTATATTTTAGCTAAATTTTTAATTTTAAGAATGAACATTATATAATTTTTATTTTGTATTTTTATATCCTAAAAACACAAATAAATACTTATTTGAAATAGTTAGATCAATAATAATATTCTATAATACTAAAAGTCATTATTTTTTTGTCAACTATTATATTATTATTATTATTATTATTATTATTATTATTATTATTATTATTATTATTATTATTATTATATATGAACAACATGACATTTTATACTTACAATAATTTTAAAGCATAATTTTATTTTTGACAAACTGTTTAACATATAATATATAAAAACTTTTCTAATAACATTTTAATCTTCAACAAATTGTTTTACCGATACGATATTTTTTTTTGATATACAAACTCTCTATGCAATATAAAATTACCATAAATAATTTTATCAACATATACTAAAATTTCTGAAAAATCTTTACAATTCTTTAATATAAAATAATTACATTATTTATGGTTTAAACTTCAAACCTATTAAATCTTTAATTTTTTAGTCAACATTCTAAACATATTTTCACAAAATTCATAAATTTAAATGTAATTAAGTATTTGCACAGAAATATATAATACATTAAATAAATTAAAAAAAAAAAAAACTAAAATATCTAATAAAATGAAATGAAACAAAGTGAATATGATATTTTAAATTAATATAGTTAGCGTTTGAGAAATTATATTTTACATTTCACAGTATTAAATATTATTAATGTTTATATCTTTTACAAGTATTTTGTAAAATCTGATCGACATATGAAAGCATAAAACTTTCTTTTTTTTCTTTAATTTCTTTTTAGTTGATATCAAATCAAATTACAAAATCAGTATACAATTTCAAAAAAGTAATTATTACAAAATCATATAGTGAGAAAGATACGTCAAAATAAATGGATTTGATAATGTTTTAGATAGATAAAACTTACTTACTAACAAATTATTTAATCCATTATTTTTCTTCTCAAATTCTTTATATTCCTTTAATGTGAATTACGTGTTTGGAGCATTTTTTTTGGATTGTACCTACATATTGCACACTGCATAACAAGACTCGATACTTATGTGAATATTCTTGAGATGTATAATACCAAAACTTTCGTATCAAAAATATTTATAAAAAAATCTCTTTAATAATTTTATTATGGAGTAGTTTATTAAAAAGACATAACGGTTACAGAACCAATAAGAAAAAAAAAAAAACCAAAACAATTACCCTTCGAAGAGATGTTTTGACAATTTGTGCGTGGACAATCCAATCATGTCCACTCGGACACTGACCGGAAAAATGTAAAAATTCAAGAAAAATTATACTAAAAATTTAAATAAATAAAATATGAAATTTTTAATAATTTGAAACAAGAAATTTGTTCAAAAAAAAACAAATATTCTTAAACAGAGTGAATAATTCTGTAGAGGTCAGTCTCCATATATGTAAAAGATTTACGAACATCATAAATTAAATTATTACATACAGAAATTAAAGGAAATTATATATATTTTTAAATAGAAAAAGATAGATCCAACATGCAAAATACCATCCACGTTAAAAAAATCTGGCAGTGAGGGTCCACACATTTGACACCTCGAGTTCTAAAGAGCCATACATCTCTTATTAATATTATCAAAATTAATCTTATTATCATTGTACATATATTTCATACATACTTGCTAAAATCAACTTCATATTAGTTGTCTTTTTCTTGGAAGTCTAATTTGCAAATACTTAGAATTATAAAATGATTTGTACGTGTGGATCGTGAAAGTTGCTTTTTATTGAAGCCGCCAATGGTTTTTGGAGTGTTTGACTTAAAGACCGGTCGGTTAAGGATTTGACCATTCTCAATTCCCAATTTCTCATCATTGTTCACATTTAAATCGTTGTCGTTTTATGACGTAACCAAATTGTGTATTGTAACGTTCCTTGTCGGTAAATCTATATAAAAATATCTAATAACACGTAGGAACTGAGATCCCATCCATTATATATAAAGGCACTGCAAAATTATTTATATTAATAATATCAAAAATGATATATTAATATATACGTAGAAAAAACTGATATACCAATAAGGAGGTCAAAATTTAACGTAAATTGACACAAGGAAAAAAACAAATATTACAAGTGACGTTTTGTTGTAGGTGATTTAATATAATAACTAACTATAAGACATTATAATATTCAAGAAATGGATTATATTATTTGGATCGATACATCAAACCTACTTATTCCTCCGTTTTTATATATAGAAACTACTCGGATTCGTTATAGTTTAGGTGTAAAGGCCATATAGGAATTAAAAATAATTTACATAATTATTATATTATTATATTTGTAGGCATAAGTTACATGATTTTACATTTATTATTGGGGTTATAATACTAGAAAATTATTATTTCCTTGTTTAAATTAAATATTGTTTTTAAATTTTTTTGCACAATAATGAAAAAATAATAAATTTATTTTATTTATATATTAATATATTATATGATTTTTTATTAATCATTCTATTAAAATAATAAAATATTAATTAAATTTTATTAAAATTTTCATTAAAAATACAAATCAATACTTAATTCAAAATAAATTTTAGAATCTAAAATTACATGAAAGACAAGAAATAATGTTTTTTTATGATATTATCAATAAAATTTATCTTTTAAATGATTTTCTTTAGAGTATTTTTTACTCAATAGCAAAAAAATGAGTGGCATTCAAGAAAACGACGATGGGATCCAACAAAAAAAATTATTTATTAAGTGAATATATAAAAATAATGTAAAATACGAATATAAATGTAGATCAATGGTGAGAGACACCTGGGTTCTAACTTTTTTTTTGACGAACGCGTAAAGCGAGTAAAGAAGAAGAAAAAACATCTTATATATATTTATTACCAAAACACTAAACTGAAAAAAAAAAAAGGAAGAAGAAGAGGAGTCAAACGACGTCGTCGAAGGAGATTCTTGCTATGGCCAAACACAGTCTCTCCTTCTTCTTCATAGTTCTTCTCCTCTTTCTTGCTACTCTCTCAGGTTTCAAACCATCTTCACTTACCTTCAAATCCTCTGTTCCAAAACCTTCTAATTCAGTTTCTTGTTTTTTCTTTTGTAGAGAAATCAATGGGACAAAGTGTAGGTATCAACTACGGCCAAATAGCTAATAACCTCCCATCTCCGGCAAGAGTCGCCGTTCTTCTCCAATCATTAAACATAACAAGAGTTAAACTCTACGACGCAGATCCAAATGTTCTCTTCTCTTTCTCTAACTCCCAAGTTGAGTTTATGATCGGTTTAGGTAACGAGTATCTTCAAAACATGTCAACAGATCCAACCAAAGCTCAAACTTGGCTTCAACAAAGACTTCAACCACACATCTCAAAAACACGTATAACAACAATAGTTGTTGGTAATGAAATCTTCAAAACCAATGATCATAACCTTATCTCATGTCTTTTACCAGCTATGAAATCGGTTTACTCAGCTTTAACCAATCTTGGTTTAGAAAAACAAGTAACCGTTACTTCAGCTCATGCTTTAGATTTTCTTGAAACTTCATATCCTCCTTCATTAGGATCATTTAAACAAGAGTTTATACCATATCTTCAACCACTTCTTGATTTTCATTCTCAAGTTAAATCACCTTTCTTGATTAATGCTTATCCTTTTTTTGCTTATAAAGATAGTCCTAAAGAAGTTTCATTAGAGTATGTTTTGTTTCAACCTAATCAAGGCATGATTGATCCAAACACTAATCTTCATTATGATAATATGTTATTTGCTCAAGTTGATGCACTTTACTCAGCTATTAAAGCTTTAGGACATAGTGATATTGAAGTTAGGGTTTCTGAAACTGGTTGGCCTTCTAAAGGTGATGAGAATGAGATCGGAGCTTCGCCGGAAAACGCTGCGCTTTATAATGGGAATTTGTTGAAGTTGGTTCAACAAAAGAAAGGAACTCCGGCAAAACAATCTGTTCCTATTGATGTTTATGTTTTTGCTCTTTTTAATGAGAATCTTAAACCGGGTCCGATTTCTGAGAGGAATTATGGATTGTTTTATCCGAATGGTAAACCGGTTTATAATGTCGGTTTACAAGGTTTTTTACCTGATATTATCTATACTTCAACAGCAAGTACAATCAAGGTCAATCTTTCTTCAACCTTTATTTTTTGTTTTTAACTTCTTCTTTTTTTTCCTAATTAAATTCTGATTTTTTTTAATTTCAATATTATTTTTTCTTTTAGCTATTTTTTTTTGTAAACTGAGTAATTTTCTTAAAGGTTATACTATTAAATGACTATGATTTGTTTTTTTCTATATTAAAAGGTGGATGACATTTCCAACATATTAAATGTCGTTTTAGCAGTCAAATTTTATTTGATAATAAATGTTGTTTTGTAGTATTTTAATGCAGATTTTATTATATAATTTATTTGATGATATTTATCTATATTTGATGATAATGTGGATGTTGAATAATCGTGCAGATATTGAATATGTGGAGAGTCGTGTTAGGTTTGGCTACGGCTGGGTTTATACTTGATATAGTCGACAAAATGAGGATGAGATAAGCTTTGCTTGTGTGTCCTTGTCTCTTGTCCTTAAATTTTTTCTTTTTAATAAGAAAATTATTGTTATAGTTAGGTGATGTATACAATTCTTTGTCATGTATTGAATTCACAATATGTAAACATTTAATTTAATTTATTCCTTTACTGGAGAGTTGTTTTAAAAAAATTATTTTGCTAGTTATGTTAAAAGGTACATGTCAATAATTATATATATTTTTATTTATAAGGCAATTTTTTTAAAGGGCAATTCTCTTAAATACCACCAATTTAAGTTTAATTTCCAAAAATACTACTAAAATTGATTTAAGACAAAATTACCATTTAATAATTCAATTAAATTAAAAATTACATTATATTTTTGAAAAATTATATAAAATTCAAACATTAAATCCTAAACCCAACCACTAAATATTAAACCCAAACAATAAAAAACTAAACTCAACTACTAAATACTAAACCCTAACATTATAATTTAAAAAAAAAAATGGTATTTATATCTAATTAAAAAGTTAATGTAATTTTGTCCAATAAACTATAAATGATGGTATTTAAAAGAATTACTCTTTTTTAAATACCACTAAATTTAATTTATATTCCATAAATATCAATAAAATTGATTTAAAACAAAATTACCATTTAATAATTTAATTAAATTATAAATTAAATTTTATTTTTTAAAAAATTATATAAATCCAAACACTATATATTAAACACTCAACTTAAATATTAAATTTTAATCTCTAAATAAAAATTTTAAACCCTAAATAATAAATAATAAACCTACAAACTAAATACTTAACTCTAACCATAAATACTAAATCCTAACCCTAAATAATAAATAGTAAATCCAAACATTAGACATTAAATTTTAACATTAAATAAAAAATATACTTTTTATAAAAAAATTATAATTTTTAATAAAAATATATTGTTAATAAAAAATGATATTCATGTCCAAATAAAAAGTTAATATAATTTTATCCAATAAAATATATTTAATGGTATTAGAGGAAATTACTGTTATTTATATTCTTTAATACGAAAATATTTAAATACTGATTTCCTTGTACAAAAATGTAAGTTAGTTTATGTATGTAACTATGATATATATATATATATATTGTATTAGAAAATTAGTATGTTAACTAACATTTATAAATGTGAGTCACATCACTTTGGTAGTGTTCAACTTACAATCATGCAAGTGATTCGTTTATCATTATATAAAAAATGTTCCTTACAAGCTTCACTTATACAAAAGTCCAATGGTACCATCAATTATATTTTAATTTGTCAAAAAGTCGGTTTCTCTTTCTCATTCCTTTCTTTTCACATAACTATTGATTTCACTCTTAGGCATTTCCATGCTATATGGTCTCAGGCTCTTAAGTGTAATTGTAAATTAATGTGTTATATATATATTTCAATGTGTAACTTAGTAATGTATTATTATTATTACAAGTACGTATAACAAAACTAATGCAATTTAGTATAACTTTATGCATATATTTAAAAAATCTAAACACACTTGTTAATTGTATATAATATAGAGTCGATATATTTTCTTTGAATAATATCCAGAGAAATTTTCGACAGAGCTGTGTCGACCAGTTTTGGTTGTAGAATCTACAACTCAATGCAAAATGTGGATCATAGGTCATACATGAATCTTACGTGTTTTGGTTGTATCAAGTAGTTCTGCGCATTCGGATTAATCGGATTAAACGGATCGGGTTATTCAGTAATCGGATTGTTCGGAAATTTTAAAATTCACCAAAAAAAAATCTCGGATTAATCGGTTCGGATCAAGGTTTAATTGGATCGGATCAATGCAAAAAAAATTCAGATTAATCGGATCAAAAATTTTATTTAATCGATTTATTCTATTAAGATTATATAATTTTATTTCAAAATCAAATTTTAATCCGAATAATCCGAACAACCCGAATAAATTGATTATTTTAAACAGATCCGATCCGAAATCCGAACTAGAAATAAAACTGTGCCAATTAACTTATTCACTCATATCCGATTAACTCGAATCCGATATATTTTGGATTTTACCGATCTGATCCGAACAATCCGATCCGATTGCCCATGCCCAGTATCAAGCTTGGTGAGACTATTTTATGTTTGTTTTTTATATGAATCCATTTGTAACAACGTTAATTAATGATAATAAAATTTGGGCCCATTTGTATTTTGGGTTTATTATTATCTGTTCCTTTGTAATTGCTCTTTTATTGGGCTTTTCTAATGAAAAGCAAGAAAAAGTTATGTTATATTTCAGCCATTGATTGATCCATCTGAGAATTTTGTCTTTCCCCTTCCCAACTCCGAAGATTTTCCAGTGTCGGTTAGTCTCACTTTGTAGGTATGTATGTTCTTGTTTTCAGACTGTGTGAAATCTAAGATTGATTTTTGCTTACAAGTTGTTCGATTAAATGTCTATTGTGTGATGAAATCTTTGATCTTGATCTTAATTTTTTAACCTTTTAAAAGAAAAGTCTTGTGTATAGTTGTGTATAGTTGTAGTTGTGTATAGCTCTGTAAGTTGATTATGTTGCATTTGTATATCATTTTGATCTTCAGGAATACACAGTGAGAAAAGACAAAAAGTAAGTTTTCATAAGGAGTAATAAGAAAATGAGAATAGTTGGGCTTACAGGAGGCATAGCATCTGGGAAGAGCACAGTTTCTAATCTCTTCAAGGCTAATGATATTCCTGTTGTTGATGCTGATGCTGTTGCTAGAGTAAAATTTCTCTCTCTCTTCTTCTTTTCTTGAATTTATTGTGCAGCCATTATAGAGAAACAAGTCCTTTTCTTGATGATGTTCTATGTAGAATGTATTGAAGAAAGGAAGTGGAGGATGGAAAAAAGTAGTTGAAGCTTTTGGAGAAGAGATTCTACTTCCTAGTAGAGACATAGATCGTCCTAAACTCGGTCAGATTGTGTTCTCTTCTGATTCCAAACGCCAACTTCTAAACAAGTAAGGAATTGAGAGTTTCTCCTTTTTTTGTTTGTTTAGTGGAATTGGATCATGAAGGTGAGTGTTGTTGTTGTCTTTCTTTTCTAGACTAATGGCTCCATACATATCAACTGGTATCTTTTGGGAAATCTTGAAACAATGGCTGAATGGTTCTAAAGTGATCGTTGTTGATATACCTTTGTTGTTTGAAGTCAAGATGGATAAATGGACAAAACCCATTGTTGTTGTTTGGGTTAGTGAAGAAACTCAACTTAAGAGATTGATGGAGAGAGATGGATTGAGTGAAGAAGATGCAAGAAACAGAGTGATAGCTCAAATGCCATTGGATTTGAAAAGAAGCAAAGCTGATATTGTGATTGATAATAATGGTGGTCTCGACGAGCTCCACCAACAGTTTGACAAGGTTTTGTCTGAGATTAAAAGACCTTTGAGTTGGTTTGAGTTTTGGCGTTCAAGGCAAGGAGCCTTCTCGGTTCTTGGTTCGGTGATTTTAGGAGTCATTGCTTCTAAACAGCTCAAACTTGGTTCTTAGCATTTTAGATTGTTTTTGGGTTTTGTATGGTGCAATCTGTTATAAACATCTTGATATAATTTTAAGCCATAGAAGAACACATAGAACAAGCTAATGCATTAACTTACACATGAGCTATTTATTCCCTTCTTGATTAATTACCATTGGACGGTAAGGATTTGATTAAATTAATCCAACGGTTTGATTTATAGCGTGCTCATAACTCTAGTGAACGCTAGCTAATCAAAATATTGGCTGGGACGGTCAGGGTTTAGTCAAATTAATCCAACGGTGAGATTGAGCGCAAGCACATAACTCTTTTAGTGCTAAACAAATTAAATATGGGCCTTTTGGGTATTAATGGGCCGAGTAAAGCTTGGTTGAGCTGATTACATTAAAGGGCGGGAAAGGCGGGGAAGAGGGAGAGAAAGAGAGAGCGAAGATGGAGTCGGAGAAAGTAGCGGTGGACGAGCTGCCGTTGGCTATAGTGCGCCGGGTGGTGAAAGATAAGCTATCAGAGTGTTCGCCGGATTATGACGTCAGTATTCATAAGGAAGCAATGCTGGCATTCTCTGAGAGTGCGCGGATCTTTATACACTACCTCTCCGCCACGTACGCATAACAAAACCCTAAATTTCTTAGTAATTTTTATTTGTTTGATCTGAAATTAGAGAGGAATCGAAACTTAAAATTACTTGATTTTTGGGGTTGAATTCAATTAGGGCAAATGATTTTTGTAAAGATGCAAGAAGACAAACGATGAAGGCTGATGATGTGTTTAAGGCATTAGAAGAAATGGAGTTTTCTGAATTTTTGGAACCGCTTAAAGCTTCTCTTGAAGGTAAGCTTTTTTTTTTGTTCTTGATGAAGATTATTATGTTATTTTTATGACAGTCTCCACTATGAGTGCTTGCTGCTCCGCTCGTAACGCTGATTTGATTTAAAATGAGAAATTATGTGTTATTGGATTAGTGATTTAAAAAAAAACTATTCAAATCCACTGTTATCTGAATTCTCATTAAAATTTAAATTTCACCAAATGTTAACTCCAATACAGAGTGTTTGTAAGTGATTTATGTTCACTTTGAGCTTAATATTTCTACATTGTAATCAACATTAGTGATTTGCAGAGTTTAAGAAGAAGAATGCTGGGAAAAAGGCGAGTAGTGGAGCAACTTCGAAACCTGGTGGTGGAGCTGTTTCGAAGCCTAAGGAGACAAATAAGAGGAAGCATGAAGAATCGTCAATGCAGAAGGGTGCGAGGAAAACCAAAAGAGTTGAGGAAGATAATAACAAGAATGATGAGGAGAATGAGGATGACAACACAGAAGAGAATGATGATGAAAATACTGAAGAGAATGACAAGGAAGATGAGGGAAATAGCATAGAAGAGAATGAGAATGAGAGTGGTAATGAGGACAATAGCATGGAAGAAACAGGGAGTGAGAATGGGCAAGATAATGAGAACGAGGTTGTGAGCAGTGAAGAGGGAGAGGATGATGAGTGAACTCAACGTTCATGTTCTCAGATAGTAATAAAGGATTGTAACAATGGTTTTGATATAATTGTTTAGAAAACTAAGATTTGTCCCAAAATAGAAGTAAAGAACAGTTTCTGGCTTAATTATTCATTTTGATTTGGAGTATAAAAAGAATCTAAGCAAATGTATGTAACAACAAGAAGAGTAACAAAGTTCTAAACAGTCTGGGATATATAAAAAGCTAAAAAGACTCATTTGCTTTAAATTTTCTACTTCATGTATTCAGCAACTCTTTGTGAAATATCATCAAGGAAAGACACAAAACCCATGGCGCTAGCAAAACCGCTACCATCAACATCTTGTTCTTCAATTAGATAGTTTTCAAATACAGTAGCATCATCTTGTCCTCCTCGGATAAACATCAGTTTCGGTGTAATGCTCCTTTCTTGCTTCACCTTATTTATCGTCTGTCTCAATAAACCTGTTCAAGATCAAAGTTTTAGATTCACTTAACCGAACAACAGATCTAAAAGGGTGGTTTGAATCGGATTTACTTACAGTCTTGTGGTGGAGGGAAAGGAATTGACGGGTCTGCTGTCGATGAGTAGAAAACTATCAAAGTAGTATATGCGTCTAAGAAAAATATGGGACTACCACTTGTTAACAGTGCTGCACGGCTTAATGAGTGACGCGGATATGCTAATGTATCCGGTGTTGAATATGACATTAGCGCTGGGTAAATCCCACAATGAAGAGAGCTTGGTTCCAGCACACTGAAATTTTGAGATTTAGAAACTTAAGCCTTTGACTAGTTGTTTACTACTGGTTATTATTTGATTTGTTAGTATGGTTACCTGAAAAGACATTGCAAGTAGATTCTATAATCAGGATGAACACCTTCTTCATGAAACCGGAGAAGAGGGTTTCGAAGTAAAGCAAAGACTAAGCGAGGTATAGGCTCAAGTTGAGGACATTGTGAAAATGTAATGTCGATTTGAGAACTCATTGATTTGTTTCCGTTTTTGTATTGGACGAGTTGAAAGGCATCGTTGTATTGTGCTGTGAGAATTACTAGCCAATCATGAAGCAATGCTCTTCCTTCTCTGACTCCTTGTTCTAGAGATGCTAAAATTACCTTGAAGATGAAACAAATAAATACAAAATAGCAAAGATTAAGTAATGGATTCATTCATCTTGATGGAGCCAAGATATGAAATAACTTTTTACCTTGTGAACGAGCAATGCAAGAACAACTTCATGATCCACACTGTCGTAAATTTCATTGATGTTGTGGGCTGTTCCAAATTGCATGGTTCTGATCCTTAATCGTCTCTGAAGTGTGTGTTTGCCTCTGTGTAACACATTATTAATTAATTAAACTGAGAACAAATGGACATAAATGACGACTCTGGGCTCTGGAATTGGCTGAGTATAAGGTCAATGGGACGTTAGGGAAGTTCAAGGTTTAATATCAACAATAGGCTCCGCCATGGAAAAAATATTCTAATACAAAACATAGTTATATATGACTATAATAATCAGTCAACAGCTTTAAGATGGATTAAATCATACCTGTTTGAAGATGACATTTCTGAATTCGATAGTCCCTCCGGAGGAACAACAACTGTGTACTGAAATGCAATTTGCACAACAGGTTGATCACCAGAATGTCTGGAAAAGGTAATGAACAATCAGAAGTTAGTATCTTAGTGTTGTTTATTCAGATTGGTGAGTTCTTATCAAATCCTTGGTTTTTTTTTCTTTCTAGATTCAACATTAGTCAAAAGTTCTATAATAGAAAAACAATAATATCTAATTGCGGGTCAGGGAAGGCGATACAATGGATAGTTAACAGATATAGTGAGAGTAAAAATAAAAGTGTAAAATCAATGAGCAGAGAGTACATGGAAACAGATAAAAAAAATATAGGAAAAAGGCAATTATGTGAAGTTTACCTGGAAAATCCAGTATTATCTGCAAAATCAAAGTCATAAGCATATGTTGCATATGAATCACAGCAGATGATATGTTGAAGGTTTTCGTACTGTGGATCAGGGAAGAAGTGACCAAACTACATGTAAGGGGGAAACTGTTAGCTGAAGCAAAAGCAAAAGCAAACAAAAAAGAAAACAGATAAAGATCATTATCTGAACTTTCATTTCTCACTAAAAAACACATACAGAGTTGCCAGGTTTGAATTCGGTTGATGTCCTCAATCTCAATACGCAATTGAAAGCATACGGCCGGTTAAGCATCCGAAACCTGCAAAACAGCAAAAGAACATTAACAATTTTGTTCCAACTAAAACAAGCTTTCTTTCTACTGAATTGGAAAAGGTAATGCTAGCCAAGCAACAGAACTAACATGTCTTGAGGAAGGGTGGAATCATCGGTGCTTGAATACAAAAACAGGGAGCCACCACTTTCGATGCTAAGAAACTTCAGGGATGCTAAATCTGTGTACTCATTTGTAACTGCAAATACGTCTACACAGACACCTGATTGGACAGCAATTGTGGCCTATAAAATAGCCATCAGTTCTAAGCTCAAAATATATATAATCATCTTGGTGATAGAAAAAATCCTGAAATAAGACTTACTAGGTCTTTGTAGAATGGTGTTTGCTCAGGAAGCAGAGCACGATCAGCATCCACCCTTTTACTTGCATACTGTTCACCATACCTACTTGTATCCAATTGTCCACGTCCATAATCAGGAGGACCCGATAGAAAAGCAAACACCCTAGCTGCACTTATATCAAGTCAATAAAACACTACACACTGCGAAACAACCTTGTGAGGAGAAAAACTATACTACGTGGATATATATTTATACATACCTAATGCGAATGTATTCCCAAATTCAGATCCTAAATAGTTGAAGAGGGCTTCCATTGCTGTACCAAAGCCTCTACCACCCATCAACACACTATCTAGCCCTTGAGCTGCTCCAGCTGATCTCTCCCAAGAAGTTATTGGTCTGAGTGTCTCAAGAGCAGCAGTTATGCGGTCCTTGCAAGTTTCTATCTGCAAGAAGTATACAATTATACAAACGGAAGTTAGTCTGTCTACAGGTGTTCCTAGCGATGGGATCTAACAATCACCATATAATCAACCAAGGAGGTAGTTTAAACAGAAAAGGAGATATTAGAAAAAGACCATACTGGAGCTAAAAATTGTAATAAGGGCATGACATCCTCAAGTTCTAGTGATAAACTGCTCTCCACATCAGGGGGAATAAATACATTCTTTACAACTGGTACAGGTCCTTGAACATCATACAGTCCTATTTTGTGACTGAACGTAACAAGGCCGAAAAGAGCTCCTGGACTTAGAGCTGGAAAACAAATAACAGGAAATAAAAAAAAGTCACCCTCAAAACACAGTCACACATAAGAATCACTATGTTGAATTTTTTTATGAAATGACCTTCCAGAGCTGCTAGCAATGCACTTTTTGTAAGCTCCAAAAATTCCTCAGAAGCTGCAGATTTAAAAAGGTAATTGTGAACAACACAAAAGTGCAACATTTGAACAAGAAGATGACACTATTACAAATGTCAGTAACAAAGTAAACCTGAAGATAAATAGAGCAGTTTGATGTTATGCAAGGAATAATCTGACGATAGTTCTTGCAAACACCAAAATGATATTTACAAGAATGAGAGGCTTAGACACTCACGAAGTAACACATTATATCTGAAGACCATTCAAAAATTAACCTGATGAAGACCGGCTTAATAGTCATAGAACTTATTGTTCAGTACAATTCGAAGTAAATCTACTGCTACAAATATCTATCTCCTAAGTCATTGCAAATCACATTGCATAGAATCTTGAGAAAATTTTAAGATAAATAGAGCACTCTGATGGATGTTAAACAAGAAATAACATGTGGATTTTCTTGCAGAAACCTAAATGATATTTACAAGAATGAGAGACCTCAATGTTCACGAAGCAAAACACAATGTATCCAAAGACAAGCTAAATCATCGTAAACTCTCATGGTTCAGAACAATACAAAGTTAATTTACTGCTACCAAACCCTATCTCCAAAATCATTGCAAAAATCAAAACATAAACAACCCACAACTCGATAAGAACAACAGGATAACATATAAAACCCAAGCTAGAACCAAAATCTACATAAAATGAAACATACATTGCTTTCGAAAATTACAATGCACAATCCAAACTACAACACAGACCACAAAGAGTTAAACATAAAATTCGAGAAGCCTTACATGAAAGATCAATCGCTGCAACATATACAGGCCGAGCTTGCGTCATCTCTTCCTCTGATCCATCGACTAAAAACAACAATTAACCAAAAAAAAAAAATCAGAAACAATTCCAACAAAAACCAAAAGGATCAGTATACAGATACATACGAGGAATCTCAAGATCAATAAAGGAAGAAGTCATTTCAGCTATAGACTGAGGATTAGAGTAACGAGCAATGGCATCAGAAGGTAGTCCATTAAGAGTTCCACAAAGCGAGCAATTCCAAGCCCATTGGTCAAGGTCACAGTAGGTATTGAAGTAAGCGTAACAATTTTCGCAACGAGGAAGAAGATGACCGTCGGATCCGTACGCAGGTTTGATTCCGTTCTCGTCTTTAGCTGCGAATGGTGTTACTGTCAGTCCCCAAGGGAGTCCTGATGCCTCTTGAGCGTCTTCATCGATCGGGAAACGCGACACCGTTGCTCGCACCGCCATGTTTTAGATCCGGTGAATTTTGAGAAGTTTTAAGGTTTTTAGAGAATTGGTATGGATCGGTGAAATGGATGACCACGGCGAGGACTGTGTGCGCCAATTAGTCTTCTGCGCACGTTAGCCAACGTCGTAAATTCGTCTTCGGCGCACGATTGGCTAATGTCGTCAATTTATTCGCGACACCTCATAAGATCATATCACTTGTGTAAGTTGGTGTCAAATAAAATAAAATAAAGTTTTTGTCAAATTAAAAAAAAATACTCAGGTCTTGCTTGATCTTGAATAGTTATTTTACCATTCAGATTTTTTTAGTCCCATTTAGAAAATTAGACCAACAAATACTCAGAATTTAAATACTTTAATGGAAATGGTGTCATTAGTAATGTTTTTCTTATTTATATTCCATGGAAACAATTATAATAAAAATTATTTTAAAAATAAAATGACGGTAGAATTGGATGTATTCTATACGAATTAATCATTATCGTTTTCATATCTAATTATACTAATTCAGCAGTAATTAGTATAAAAGCTGACGCTATCTCTATTTGACACATCAACTTTTACTGATGTATCAAGTTCAGATTTTTTTTTGTAATATATTTTTTTGTAAATCAATATTTCAAAATTAAATTTTATAATTAATTATTAGTTATTGACAGAGAAAAAAGGAGCATAAATTTCTCCATGATCTCCACTTCTCCATTTTCTCAACTTCTTCACAACAAAAATATAATTTAATATCTAAACAATCCTAAAATCTTACTATCTTAAAATATAATTTAATGTTTCTTTTGATCATTAATATTCAATTCACTTGATGGTTTATATCCAACAAATCATGAAGCAACACAACACTTGGAACATATCATTACATTGTTCTCAATGGTTCAGGATTTTTAACTTTTACTTGTTCTTATATATGAGTTTTATAACAAAGTGAAACTACAAAAACCCATTTCATGGTTGACATTAGCAATAATAAGAAGAATGATAAACCTTGCACTAGGGGCCATTTGTGACATATATTTGTTGGGTGACCAATGTCCACGGGTCTCTCTCCTTCGTTCATTTCCCTCAACCATTATATGATATAATTTATATCTCTAGAGAAGCAACGAGATCGCTCAAAGATCACTAGACCTACGGACGCGGAGCCAGGCCTGGCCCGGCCCGTAAGAAGTTTTTGCCCAAAGCAAAAAAAACATTTCAAGCCCAGTTAAACTTAAAATATTTATAAAAAAAAACAAAATCTTACAAATGTATTAAGTTGGGAAATCGAACAAGTGACATCTGCATGCTATGAGATGGAATGAACCAGTGACATTACAGAAACTGTTGCTCTTTATTTTTATATATATTATATTGGCGTCCAAAGCAACTGCTTCTCCTGTTTAATGGTAGTTCAGACTTTGCAGTCGGGTCTATGCAAATACCCTAATGCGTTGTAGCACTTAGGGATCGAATCCACGAAGATCAATGGTTACACCACAAATTATAGAAATGTCGATCAAGATAAGACAATAAAAATAAAACTTTGTTTTACAATTGTAAATTAAATAAATAAAATGTGAATTAAAACGAATAAAAATCAATTAATTAAAGCGTTAGATATTAGGAATTCTCAGGGATTCATGGATCAATTTCCAGACAATTATTCAGAAATTTATTAATTAGGTACCATCTTAAACTTCAAACACAATTATAAATCCAATCCACTATCGTGGTATCAAATATCTTTATCTAACAACCTAACTGTCGTTACAATTGTTGATAAGCTTTTCTAGGGTTCAAGTTTGATTCGTTCACAGATCCTAATTACTCAACTTTCGCAGGTATTAGAAATCCGCTCATCTAAAGCCCTAATTCAGGTTAATCCTATAAACTTTTGGAGAATAGAATCAA